>CAUYLG010067162.1:0-17700 GCA_963573385.1 Cacajao melanocephalus
ACAGACCAATGGAACAGAACAGAGGCCTCTAAGGCAATGCCACACATCTACAACCATCTGATCTTTGACAAACCTAACAAAAACAAGCAATGGGGAAAGGATTCCCTGTTTAATAAAAGGTGTTGGGAAAACTGGCTAGCCATGTGCAGAAAACAGAAACTGGACCCCTTCCTGACACCTTACACTAAAATTAACTCCAGATGGATTAAAGTCTTAAACATAAGACCTAACGCCACAAAAACCCTAGAAGAAAACCTAGGCAAAACCATTCAGGACATAGGCATAGGCAAGGACTTCATGACTAAAACACCAAAAGCATTGGCAACAAAAGCCAAAATTGAAAAACTGGATCTAATTAAACTCCAGAGCTTCTGTACAGCAAAAGAAACCATCATTAAGTGAACCAGCAACCAACAGAATGGGAAAAATTTTTTGCAATCTACCCATCTGACAAAGGGCTAATATCCAGAATCTACAAAGAACTAAAACAGATTTACGAGAAAAAGACAAACCAACCCATTCAAAAGTGGGCAAAGGATATGAACAGACACTTTTCAAAAGAAGACATTTATGAGGCCAACAAACATGTGAAAAAAGGCCCATCATCACTGGTCATTAGAGAAATGCAAATCAAAACCACATTGAGATACCATCTCACACCAGTTAGAATGGTGATCATTAAAAAATCTGGAGACAACAGATGCTGGAGAGGATGTGGAGATATAGGAACACTTTTACACTGTTGGTAGGAGTGTAAATTAGTTCAACCATTGTGGAAGACAGTATGGCGATTCCTCAGGGACCTAGAAATAGAAATTCCATTTGATCCAGCAATCCCATTACCGGGTATATACCCAAAGGATTATAAGCCATTCTACGTAAAGACACATGCACATGTACGGTCATTGCGGCACTCTTTACAATAGCAAAGACCTGGAACCAACTCAAATGTCCATTGATGATAGACTGGACAAGGAAAATGTGGCACATATACACCATGGGATACTATGCAGCCATAAAAAATGATGAGTTTGTGTCCTTTGTAGGGACATGGATGAATCTGGAAACCATCATTCTCAGCAAACTGACCCAAGAACAGAAAATCAAACATTGCATGTTCTCACTCATAGGCAGGTGTTGAACAATGAGAACACATGGACAAAGGGAGGGGAGCATCACACACTGGGGTCTGTTGGGGGGGACTAGGGGAGGGACAGCAGTGGGGGATAGAGAGGTTGGGGCGGGATAACATGGGGACAAATGCCAGATATAGGTGATGGGGGGATGGAGGCAGCAAACCACATTGCCATGTAGGTACCTATGCAACAATCCTACACGTTCTGCCCATGTATCCCAGAACCTAAAGTGCAATAACATATATATATATAATAAAATAAAATTTCTTATATGAAGGAAAAAAAAGAAATAGAGATAGATAAGTGCAAAATAGCTGTTAAGAAAAAGATCTTCAAACAAGCAAAAAAATATTACTGTAAATGCAAATTACTTAAGAATGAATTTAGAAAACATTCGTGACACAAAACAAGGCTTTTGGACCATTTTCTGTTCTCAAACAGGCTTTCAGCTATGCCATGTTGACATCACATAAATTGAAACTTAAGGGTTCCAGTTGACAAAAATATATATGATATATAAAGATATATTTTATGTAAATTCATGAAAAATATTTTCACAGGCACACACATATATGATTAAAACCAACAGCATTACAGTTGAGAATAGGCTGCAGATATGATGCCTTTCTCCGGATTATGTTAGTGCGCATTTCCTGAAAACAATTTTCATACACAATTGCAGTACTGTTGTCAGTCAGGCACTAAACGCTGATCCAGTACTACTGTCTAATCTACAGACGTTATTCAGATTGCACCAACTTGCCATAATGACGTCCTTCCTAACAATAGAAAAGCCAAGATCATGAAGTGTGTCACATCTCATTAGTTTCCTTTCACCTGGAACAGTTCTTGAGGGGAGTATGTGTGTGTGAGAGAGTGTGTGTCTGTGTGTGTTTTCCTGAGTCTCATGACACTAGCATTTTTAAAGTGCATAAGCCAGTCATTTTGTAAAATGTGCACTAATTTCAGTTTGTGTCATGATTAGGTTCAGGTTATGCACTTTCGCTAGGAACACCACAGAAATGATTCTGAATTCTCAGTGCACCGTATCTGGAGGCAAATGCTGTTGGTCAGCCCCTGTAGTGACAATGATGATTTTGATCAATTAGTTATAGAAGTGTTTTCACTCTCTTTTACCTTTAGGAATTAATAGGTATCTTGTACGGGATACTTTAAGACTATGTGACTGTCTCATGTTTTCTCAAACAATTACCCACTAATTTCCCATATATATTCATAATTCTTGCCTGAATAAATAATTATTATGATGGCTGCCAAATGGTGATTTTCTAATTCTATCATTCCTCCTATGTTTACCATTGGTTTTTTTCCTGTAGGCAGAGTTTTGTCTTATTTATGTATTCATTTAATTAACTAATTGGTGTGGACTCTTAGATTCTTAATTTGTTCAATAGGTTATAATTCTTCACTATCATCTGATTATTTCAGATTTGGCTAGTGGGTACCCCTTCAAAGGGACACCTATTATCTTTGCGACATATTCCCATCATTCCTTGAGTACATCCTTACATTTCTGTACTATTCTCATTTTTTCTACTTTCTCTGACCCAGCCCTGATAGCAACCATTTCTCCAAGGAGCCCTGCTCTCCCTTCAGTGGAAAATGGTATTTATATCCTCTGAGTGCTCATTGACACTAAGATTGACACTAAGGTATTATTGCCTCTAAAATCTCTTAGCAGATAGAACTGGGAAATACATATGTATGAGCTCCTCTTGTGTATGTGTGTGGGGGGGTGGTGTATAGATGTGTGTGAGTGTGTACATATGCATACATACACACACATATACACAGCCACACACATCTATACTCATTACTATATCTATCTGTCTATATTCAAATCTCTAAGTAAATGAATAAATGAGCCACAGAGAAAATAGGAAAAAATATTTATAGTACATATATTTTAAAGAGAACATGTTTCCAAAATATATGAAAAACTCAATAAATTGAAAAGAATATATTATAAATACAATGTAAAATAAAACATACATGCAAATTGAATATGTATTAAATAACAAGCAATATAAATATAACTCATATTATAAATATAAGAACTCAATAATAGAAACACACAAAAAAAAAAGAAAAATGGGAATGATTTGAATGGGCACCTTGCAAAGAAATTATGCAAGTAGAAGCCATGAAAATGTTTTCAATTTCATTAGTCATTAAGGAAAAGCCAGTTAAGATCATAATGAAATACCATTTACTCCAGCTAGCATGGCTAAAATTTAAATGCTTGACAATGTGAAATGTTGATGAGGATATGGAACAGTTGGAACTCTCAGATAAAACTGGTAGGGCTGTAAAAGTGTACAACTGTGAAAAATTATTTGGCAGTAGATCTTATACATTTTAACGTATTCCTATCCTATAGCCCAGTGTTTTTTATTATTAAGCATTTGTTCAAGAGAGATGAAATTTATCCACAAAATGTCTCATGCGAAAATGTTGACAGAAGCTATACTCACAATATCATTTTATAATAGCAAAGATCTTGGAACAACTCAATGTCTACCTTCTAGTGAAGAGATAAACTTTGGTACATTTTATACAATGAAATACTACTTGGCAAAGAAAAGGAAAGAACTAGTGAAACTAATGATATGTGCAACATCATGGATGAATCCTATGCTGAATGAAACATGAAACATTATGCTAAGTGAAAGAAACAAGACAGAAAATAGCACATACTTTATGATTCCACGCACATAGAGATCAAGAATAGGTGAAACTGGCACGGAACAGTGGCTCATGCCTATAATCCCAGCACTTTGGGAAGCTGAGGTGGGCAGATCACCTGAGGTCAGGAGTTCGAGACCAGCCTGGCCAACATGGCGAAACCCCGTCTCTACTGAAAGTACCAAAATTAGCCAGGCGTGGTGGTGGGTGCCTGTAATCCCAGCTACTCAGGTGGCTGAGGCAGGAGAAATGCTTGAACCCAGGAGGTGGAGATTGCTGTGAGCAGAGATTGCGCCACTGTACTCCAGCCTGGGCAACAAGAGCAACACTGTCTCAAAAAAAAAAAAAAAAGAAAAAAAAAGGATATGTGCAGCTAATCTGCAGTGATAGAGACTGGAATAGCAGTTGCATGAGGTAAGGGTGGGCAGGGGAAAATTTGACTGGGAAGGGGCAGGAGGGAATTTTTGGGTGATGAAAATCTTCTATAATCTTATTCACGTGTGGGTAACATGAGTATACATATTTGTCAAAACTCACAGAATTGCGTCTTCAAGGTCCAGGCATTTTACTGTTTGTGAATTATGCTTTGTGCTAGGCAGAATAATGCCTCCTCCTCAAAGAGGTTCATGTTCTAATCTCAAACTAGTGAATATGTTTGTTTACATGGCCAAAGGGACTTTGCTGACATGATTGCATTAAGCTTCTTCAGATAGGGAGATTCTCCTGTATTCTCCAGATGGGTCCTAAATGTAATTACAAGTGTTTTTATAAGAGGAAAGCAGGAAGGTCAAAGTGAAAAAGAGAAGATGTGATGATGCAAGCAGACGTTAGAGTGGTGCCATTGCTGGAAGGCCGTGAACCAACGAGTGCAGGCAGTTTCTAGAATCTGGAAAAGGTAAGAAATGGTTATCCTCTAGAGCCTCCAGAAGCAGCACAGCCCTGACAACTTCTTGATTTTATCCTTGTAAGATCCACTTTTGGATGTTACAAAAATTATTTTTTATATCTATGTATGTGTGTGTGTATATATATATATATATATATTATTTTTTTTTTAAAGCCTACAGCACCAGGTATTCCCAGGGGGTCTCCCATCCAAGTACTAACCAGGCCTGATCTTGTTTAGCTTCAGGCTGGTCTTGAACTTCTGGGCTCAAGTGATCCTCCCACCTCAGCCTCCGAGTAGTTGGGACTATAGGTATGAGCCACCGCCCTGACCGTTTTTGGACTTCTGATATCCGGAACTGTAAGATAGTACATTGTGTTGTTTTAAGCCACTAAATTTGTGGTAATTTTTTTTTTTTTTGAGACAGATTGTCCCTCTGTTGCCCAGGCTGGAGTCCACTTCCCAGGTTCAAGCAATTCTCTTGCCTCAGCCTCTTGGGTAGCTGGGATTACAGGTGTGCACCACCACATCTGGCTAATTTGTTGTAGTTTTAGTAGAGACGGGGTTTTACCACGTTGACGAGGCTGGTCTTGAACTCCGGGCCTTAAGTGATCCAGCCACCTTGGCCTCCCACACTGCTGGGATTATAGGCAGTGAGCCACCATGCCCAGTCAATTTGTGGTACTTTCTGATAGCAGCAATACAAAACGAATCTATGCCTCATTAAAGAAATATTTAAAAATGCACTACTTAAATGAGCAGTTCCATGTGCTCCAAACAACAAGAGAAAAATAATGTTGTAGAATGGACCTGGGTCTTTCTCTACATCATGCTATCTCCTGGCTCAGCAGTAGAACTTCTGCAAGTTATGGAACAACATCCTTTTTCTTTTCTTTTCTTTTTCAAGACAAAGTTTCGCTCTTATTGCCCAGGCTGGAGTGTGATGGTGCAATCTCGGCTCACTGCAACCTCTGCCTCCCAGATTCAAGCAATTCTCCTGCCTCAGCCTCTCAAGTAGCTGGGATTACAGGCACCCACCACCACATCCAGCTAATTTTTTTGTATTTTTAGTAGAGACGAGGTTTCACCATGTTGGCCAGGCTGGTCTTGAATTCCCGACCTCAGGTGATCCACCTACCTTGGCTTCCTAAAGTGCTGGGATTAAAGGCGTGAGCCTTATTTTCTTAATCTGTAAAATCAAATCAATACACTTGGCTTGCTTCTCAGATCTGTCATGAAAATTAAAAGCAATAGAATAAGAAAACGCTGACAATAGAAGACTAAAACATAAGGCCTTATGATTACGCCAGACTTCAGTCCAGCATAAATGGATAAATGACCGTGTGTGGTGGAACAGTTTGAAATATACTCCTTGTGTGTAAGATAATTAGAGTAAGGGGTGGAAGTCATAGGGGGGATTTCTCATCAGGCCGTTCCAAGTCATTAAAAAAACTTTTTGTGTTGAAATAGTTTAACATTCATAAACAGTTGAAAAGAAGTGTTTCTGTCAATTTTTGAAGGGTGGTGATTTCTCTCTACTTATTCCACTCCTGTTGTCATTCTGGAAGGTTTCTCGAGTTCCTCATCATAATAACTGTTGTGAACTCGTGGGCTGCCTAACACTGTGGTAAGCACTTTACCTACACTATACCATTTAACCTTCATATTAACAATAACATGAAGGAGGCACTGTAGTTATTCCTATTTGTAGTCAAAGAAAGCAGGGCATGGTGAAATGGCAAGCAACTTCCCCAAGTTATACAGCTCAAAATGTAGGAATCAATATTTCACTCTAGCAGCCTGACTTCTTCAGAGACCATTCACAAACATGGAAGAGCAATTAATCCTTGTATCACAGAATAACCTAGTGACATTTATATATTTTGCATACAAACGTGCAAGCACATATATAAGGGATATAGAGGAACATATAGTGTATATATACCTAAACAGATACATATGAGACAGTGATTTTTGTTTTGAGTCAAGGAACAAAGGCAAAACAGGAATTTTTGAGAGAGGGGAGAGTAGAGAGGAAAAAAAAAAAACCCTGGAGACCTTCTTGAAACAGTGGGCATTTTTAGCACTTTTTAAAAGGTGGTGATTAGTTGGCAATTTAGGAAGACATTACTCTGGGTATTCTGTCCTTGAGTAGCTTGATGAAGGGTAGTGCATTAGACTGCTCTCACATTGCTTTAAAAAACATCTGATATTAGGAGGTAGAAGAAAGGAGGTTTAATTAGCTCACAGTTCTGCAGATTGCACAGGCAGCATAGTGACTTCTGCTTCTGGAGAGGCCTCAGGAAACTTACAGTCATAGCAGAAGTTGAAGGGGAAGCAGGCACGTCTTACATGGCCAGAGCAGGAGGAAAGTGGATGGGGAGGTGCCACACACGTTTAAACAACCAGATCTGTGAAAACTCACCCACTATACAGAACCAACAGGGGATGGTGCTAAGCCGTTCATGAAAACTACATCCCCATGATCCAGTCATCTCCCAGCAGGTCCCTCTTCTAACAGTGGAGATTACAGTTCGACAGGAGATTTGGGTGGGGCACAGATCTGAACCATATCACGTGTCAAAAATCAATTTCAATGATTTATGGGCTCACCAGTCAACCTTGGACGTTTAGTCGTGGAGCGTGTGGGACAGGTGCTCCCCGTGGTGAGTGCGTCTTCCTTCCTCAGCTCCTCCACGTGTCTTAGCCAGGTCTACACCATTTATCTCGTCAGAATTCCTCAAGTGTCAAGCTTAAGAACTGATTTTACTATTTCATAACAACTAAATTCATCTCCAAGTCCTGCTAATTCTCATCCCCTAATGGCTCTTGAAAAAGTCACTGTTTTCCATTTCCACTACCATCATCCTAGTCATAGCGCTTATTTATGTCATACAAACTCTCTGACGGAATCATCCTCACACTCATTTTTCTTCAACTCTTTTGCTTAAGAAGTTGTAAGGTTTTCCTGTAACTTTGTGCAATGAATTTATCGTCCCCTGCTTGACTGCTCAGCATCTTTTCTCCCTCCACTCCTTTACATTTCCAGTCATATTTTCCCCTTTTCTCTAAAGCATCTATCCTACTTCGAGGCAATTTACCTGCCTGTACTATCCTGCCCCTTTCGTATATCTTCCCTCTAGCTGGACAATGGCATTTATTTTCCAAAAATCTTCCTTTTCAAAACCCAACTCAAAATTCACCTTTTCTAAGAAGCATACATCTAGTTTAATCCTTTTTTGTTTTTTGGACTTTCTCCCTTTTCTGAAATAATCCTTTGTGCCATTTTAGTTTATATTATTTGATCTTACACATTTTGCTACACATTTATTCTGAAATTATCATTGGGTTGCAATGAGGCAAGTGCCATGTACTGCAATATATGTATTACTACACGGAAAATCTGTTTACTATGAAAAGATGTTGGCAACCCAACTAATGGGCTACACATATTCATTTTTAGCTCTACAAGAATCCATTATAAGAAGAAGAAGAAAAAAAGGCACAATAACGGTCTTAGTCTGCGTGGGCTGCTGTAAGAATGGGTGGCTTAAAGAACAGAAATGTATCTTCTAACAGTTCTGGTAGCTGAAAGAATGAGATCAGAGTACCAGCATGGTCGGGTTCTGGTGAGGGCTTTCTTCTTGGCTTGTAGATGGCTGCCTTCTTGCTGTGTGCTCATATGGTTTTTCCTGGGTGCCTAGAAGTGGCGGGAGAAAGATCTGTGTCTCTTCCTCTTCTTATAAAGTCACTAGTCCTATCAATCAGACTAGGAGCCCACCCTGATGACCTCCTTTGTGGCAGCCCAGACAGATGAGCCCAGATAAACAGATAACAGAAGCTTGGGCTGCAGCAGCAGGGTGGATGAAATACAATGAAATGCAATGAAAAGAGGGGGAAGAGCATTCTTCATGGGCTTCCCCTCCCTCTCTCCTCACATAGATCTGTTGCATGCCCCTGCATGCACATCTGTGTGCTGGAAACAGTCGTGCGGGAATGTCCTGGACAGGAAAAAAAATTCCTTCCATCAACTGCAGGGTTTGAAAATCAAATGTTCTGCTTCACTTTCTGACTGGGCCTTTTGAGACATCAATTCCATAGACCCTTCTCATACCATCAGACAGAGAGAAGCTGTGAAAATAGGGATATGACATGACCAGGCACAGGAGGGTCCCGAGTATGGCTTGGGGATGTGCAGGGGATCTGAACGTTTTTATACAACTTGGGAAGGCAGAGGGGAGAGCTGAAGATGAGAACCAGGAGGCTGGTTGCTGGGAACTGAGACGGTGGATCACCTAAACCATCTGTAATAAAAGCAGGTGGCTGAAGTCCCGCACAATCTTCTACATCGCCCGGCCAAGCTGTGAGCCAGGTCAGAAGTGGGGGGCGGGGCGGGGGAGGAAGGGGCGCAACGCTGGTGTTAGCAGAACTCACACATTACTGTAGAAGGGGACTCCACTGGAGATCAGGGACTGAGAATATCCCCTTTCTCTACTGGAAGGCACTATGTGATCTAAACTTTCCCTTAATGCAAGCTATGACTTGCATATGGGGAGGGTGTGTTATGTGTGAATAGATCTTGGATTGATTCGGTTTAAAGTGAAGGTGGCAAAAACATTGGCTTTATCAGACCTAGGAAAAGGTAACCTCTAACAGACTACACAAGTGATCTGCTATTATTAGTGAGGCTGCTGGCCTCAACTTCAGAAATGAAAATTAATTGTAATGCATTTTGTTCACCTCTGTGACTACGGAGGCGCACACTTGGCACATCCTCAGTCATGCTCGAGGTCGCTTACAATGACCTGAAAATGAGACGCGTGGTTGTCCTCTTGCTTGCTGCCTTCCAGGGGCGCGGGAACTCAGACATCTCCTCCTAGGTGGGCGTGGGGTCTGCGGACCTTGGGCCAACTCTTTGCGCTGTTCTTGAGGGCCTCGAGCGCCCCCTTGTGGCCGTCACTTGCTGCACTCCCCCCACAGGGTGGGAAACAAGTAGCTCTTGTCAAAGTCAGCTTCAGGGAAAGGCAGCTCCTGGAGAAAGTGACCTGAGGCTCCTGGGACTGTGGCTCTTGGAGACAAACACATGGCCACTTCCTACAAAGCATGCCGTGGTGTCAAGATGGCTGAGCCATGAATGTCCAGAATCATTAACATTACCTTTCTGTGCCCAAACCAGGCCTCTCTTAGGACAGGCTGAGCTTGCCATGATTGATCTGTGTCCCAAGATTAGCCTCTGCCCTCTCTGGCGAGTTCTAGAGGACTCTGTTCTCCTCTTCTGCTAGGAGGCTTCTTCTGAGACTATTTTGCCCTTCCATCATGTTCCATTACATTGAAAAAACAAAATAAAGCCAGGTGTGGTGGTTCATGCCTGTAATCCCGGTACTTTGGTAGGCTGAGGTGGGTGTTCAAGAGCAGCTTGTCCAACATGGTGAAACCCCGTCTCTACTAAAAATACAAAAATTAGCCAGGCGTGGTGGTGCATGACTGTAATCCCAGCTACTTGGGAGGCTAAGGCAGGAGAATCGCTTGAACTGGGGAGGCGGAGGTTGCAGTAAGCAGAGATCACACCACTGTACTCTAGCCTGGGTGACAGAGAAAGACTCCGTTTCAAAAAAAAAAAAAATTAAAAAAAATAAAAATTAAAAATAAACGTAAAAATAAAAAAACCATAAAACAAAATACCTTTTAAAATCTTAGAACAGTTTTAGGTTTACGGAAAAGTTACAAAGCAGTGTGGAGTTCCTGTATATTCCACACTCAGTTTCCCCTTATTGCTAGCATCTTATATGAGTGTGGTGCATTTGTTACAATGAATGAACCAATAACAGTCCTCACTCTATTCGGCTTCCCCTCGTTTTTACTTAATGTGCCTTTTCTGTTACAGAACCCCATCTGGGATACCACATTACCTTTCATCATGTCTCCATTGGCAACTCTTGGCTGTGACGGTTTCTCAGACGGTCCTTGCTTTTTATGACGTTGACAGTCGTGGGGGGTACTGGCAGGACATTTTACAGAATGTCCTTTGAATGGGGATTTTTTTTTTTTTTTTTGAGAGATGGAGTCTTTCTCTGTTGCCCAGGCTGGAGTGCAGTGGTGAGATCTCTGCTCACTGCAACCTATGCCTCCCGGGTTCAAGCGATCCTCCTGCCTCAGCCTCCTGAGTAGCTGGGACTACAGGTGCCTGCCAACATGCCCGGCTCATTTTTGTATTTTTACTAGAGATAGGGTTTCACTATGTTAGCCAGGCTGGTCTTGAACTCCTGATCTCAGGTGATCCACCCACCTTGGCCTCCCAGAGTGCTGGGATTATGGGCGTGAGCAATTGCGCCCAGCTCCTCAATTGGGATTTGCCTGCTGTTTTTCTCATGATTAGACTGGAGTTACGGTTTTTGTGCGGGACACTACAGAGGTGAAGTGGCATTCTCACCACATCGTATCAAAGAAACATACTGCCAACGTGGCTTGTCACTGTGGATGTTGACCTTGAGCACCTGGCTGAGGGAGTGTTTGGCAGGCTTTTCGCTGTCAAGGTACTTTTTTTTCCTACCTTTCTGTAATCTAGAAGGAAGTCACTTTATGGAAGCCTGTTCTAACACGTTTGAATCTCAGTGTGGAGTCCGTCTCCAGCGACTGTTGTGTTTTACAGTCACTCCATAATCGATTTATTAATTGTGGTAACAGTCACATGAAAAAATAATGTTTGGACCCATTTACATGTACAAATATTCCTCGAAGCCTATTGCTTTGCAAAGAGACCACACGTTTGCATCAAGCTAAATAGAAAAGAGCAAGGAAGGAAGCTTTCCTTGGCGATGCTGAGCACTGGTGCCACCATTGTGTCCCCCACCAAGGGACACACCTGGCACACACCTGGCAGGGCCCAGGACATGAGTACAAATGGAGGCCTATGTACCATGGCTCTTACAAATTAAAAGTTATAAATTAAGCAAACAAATTGTTAAATTATGTCCTATCTACCTGCCAAAACAAACAAACCTTCACAAAAAAAGTGTGCAAAGTTATATAGTCTTATATTACTGAACATCAGCAAATATCAAAGACATCTGACTAATTATTATTGCACGTGCCTGGTTGTTCCCTTGATGTGTTGGCCATGTTTGAGTGAGTCATAAATTAAAGACATATGTAATTTGCAAATTGTACATTGATTCTAAAATTTTTATTTTCCTAGCCTGATGTCAGCAGTATCTTCAATTACGCTGTTTAATCAAGATTTCCACAAAATTTCTGTTCTCTTGATGGTAATGCCAAATTACATAATCTTTCTTGAGTCATTGAAGTTATTATATGGTTTTAAAATTCCAATCTGGGAAACCTCTCTGCCAAGGGTGTAATAATTAAAATTGCCAAAAGTTCTTAAAACATTACTTAAATTAAAAAACAAACCACAAATATTACTAACATGTTCAAATATTGCTGTAGTGTTTTATGCGATAAATTATTTTTATCATAGCAAATCTTACTACATATTTTAACTCATCTAAATTACTATTTTTATATCACAATTGTAATTGTCTCAACGTTTAGATCCATTCAGTATTTTTTCTTTTTTGTGTTTTTTTTGAACAGTTCTGTTGCAATAAGTATTTTCTTCTTTAAAATTTTTCAACACTGTGTATTATGAAGATTACTTGAAAATAGCAGTTTGATATTCAATTTGTTAAAACCACTCTTCAATTAAGAATATATCTCAATTTATGATTTGCCTTTCTGAAATTTGTTTTGGAATTATTTATACATGAATCTTCTTTAATTGTCATACAATTTTATTATTTCCTTTTTAAAAGTTCTCTCCCTACGCCCTTTTGTTGTGTGGAAACATGGGTTTTACTGTATTGTCTAGTCTTGTCTTGAACTCCCGGCCTCATGAGATCCTTCTGGCATGGTGTCCCAAAGCATGGGAATTACAGGTATGAGCAACCATGCTTGGCCTTCTTTTAAACAATTCTTTATACTTGATCTAAGCGTCACTTTTGTTGTATATTTTATGCCGGTTTTTTTCAACTAAGAAAACATTTTCTAAAATTAAACTATACATATGTATACATAGTTTAATGCTTCTACCATAAAGTATCAAACTAGATCTGTTTTGTTTTATTACTTTTTAAAATTAAAATTAAGCAATGGATTATACTAAATAATGTGGATGGTGAAAGCTCAAATTAATTTCATTTTTGGTGACTATTCACTCATTTGGGAATGTTATTTTCCACACTCTCCTAGAGGATCCTAATTGTTCTAACATGTGTTCCAAATTCCCATTGTGTGTCAAATAATGGTGTAGGGTCCAATTTCATACGTGTTTCATCATGTCGGTTCATTTTTGGGCTGACCCAGAAGATACTGCATTTTATCTCCGAATTGTTCCAAAAAATAGTGTTGCCATAGGTGCAGATGAGCTCCTTTCTCCCAGCAATAAATTCCAACTACAAAGAAATGCTTCTGGATTTTTGGTAAACATTCTGGCTTAATTATATTATTCTTTGCCAACTATGTTAGTGAGATTAGGTAAGCCATGAAGCTTGCTCTCATCAATCTCTTAAATCAATGCCTAAAATTGAAAATTATTTCCTCATCTTTTCAGTCTATATCTATTTTCACAACTGAGGTAAACCAGTGACATACTGTTGAGTTTTGACTTGTTTCCTTTTCTGATAGTTCAACAATACATGCAGTGGATAGCACTTCGTCAACATGAATTTTGACCCTGGTACAACCTAGTTGAACTGAATAATAGTATCTTTAATTCTATTATTTTATTATTTAGACAGGGACTCACTTTGTTGCCCAGGCTGGAGTTCAGTGGTGTGATCACAGCTCACGCCCTCCCTGGCTCAGGTGATTCTCCCATCTCAACCTCCTGAGTAGCTGAGACCACAGGCATGTGCCACCACACCTGGCTAAGTTTTGCGTTTTTTTTGTAGAGATAAGGTTTCACCATGTTGCCCAGGCTGGTATCAAACTCTGGGCTCAAAAGATCCACCTGCCTTAGCCTCCCAAAGCTCTGGGATTACAGGCATGAGCCGTTGTATCCAGCCAATAATATCTCTTTTAAAACTATATATGTTTTCTTTACTCACCTTATTACTCATTAAATTAGTACCTTCATTTTGAATCTTCTAACCTTGAGAGTGATCACTTGCTTCATTATATTTTTGTTCACTTTAGCATCAAAATTTGAAACAATTTCCACTAAACCTAGTATTGTGCTTTTACTGACACAGAAAGCATCATTATGCATAGCAAACTTTGGATACGTAGTGTCATCCTTTTAAGAACATCACAGTAAGCTTCTTAGTTTGCATTTCCTTATCTTTATTGAATATGATCAATTATTTTTTATTCATCCTTTTTTTTTAGAAATTGCATTGTACTTTTTCTATGTGCAAATTATGTTTTGTGACGTGTAATTACATCTTCATTTAGTGAAGAATATGATATTGTAGGCATTTCATCTGACCTGTGCAGACTGTGAATTGATAAGAATAATTTGCTAATTTACTTTTTTAAATAGCAATTAAATCTTCATTAAATAGAGAATACATAATATCTTAGTCAGGAATTTTCTGCGGAACATACTTGGCAGAAATTTGCTCATTTCCCTTGTTTCTAGTTTATTGTATTTTATTTTATTTTTATTTTTAAAGACGGGGTTTCACCATGTTGGCCAGGATGGTCTTGATCTCCTGACCTCGCTATCCGCCCGCCTAGGCCTCCCAAAGTGCTGGGATTACAGGCGTGAGCCACCGCGCCCAGCGTTTCTAGTGTTAAAATACCTATGCAATCTGCCTCTTTGAAGAACTTCTACTTATTTTCTGTTTAGCTCATTTTCTTTCTGAGTGACAGTTCTGTATATTCTGTTTCTGTCATGATCTCAATGATCCAAAGCATTAAACAACAAAACTCAAAGTGTATGTAATTTAGACACACTTTTATTTAAGATATAAATGGAAGTAAATTTGAAAATAAAAAATTGTAATAAATATATATATTTTAGAAGTTATCTTTCTTTGGAAATATAAAAAATGATATGCTAAAATTAAAGGAAGGCATCTATTATAATTAATAAAAATAACATTTTAAATAAAATGATTAAAATGGAGTTAAAACATTTCTATTTAATTTTTTGAAATTTTAATTAAATCACATTAAATATTTTTATAAAACTACAGTGATTTACAATTCCAGAATTCATTGTCTCTCTAGTTACCAATGTAAAGGGTCAGTGTCAAGCTTCATGCTTGTTATGTCTAGACATATTTCTACTAAGAGTAATATGAATTGTTTAATATTGCAAAATATTTTATTGTCATTATGCAACTGCTGTGAACATCACGAAAGTTGTGAGAATCTCTAGAACTGTAACTCAGAGTATTAAGTGAATAAAAAAATGAATGCGTGGCACTACTGGGAAATGATAGTATATTTTGAGAAAATCTGTTACGTTTCTGTTCTCTAAGAAATAAATCCATTTGTGTTGTCTCTTGCTGAATCAGTGTCTACCTCTGACATTGGCATCAGAGCAATTCTATTAGTCCATTCTCACGCTGCTATAAATCTAAATATCTGAGACTGAGTAATTTAGAGAGTAAAGAGGTTTAATTGGCTCACAGTTCTACAGGCTGTACAGGAAGCGTGATGCTAGCTTCTGCTTAGCTTCTGGGGAGGCCTCAGGAAACTTGCAATCATGGCAGAAGGCCAAGGGGAAGCAAGCGCATCTTACATGGCTGGAGAAGGAGGAAGAAAGAGTGAGGGGAAGTCCTACACACTTTTAAGCAGCTGGATCCTGAGAGAACCCCATCATGAGAACAGCACAAGGGGGAATGGTGCTAAACCATTCATGAGAAACTGCTGCCAGAATCCAGTTACTTGCCACCATGCCCCGTATTGCTGAGATGGTGTGGATCTGTGTCCCTACCCAAATCTCATGTTGAAATGTTTTCAACATGAGATTTGGGTAGGGACACAGATCCACACCATCTCAGCAATACAAAGCTTTTCAAGACTTCTAGACACAATTGCCTTCTGTTTCAAGGTCTTTGGAAAAAGATGTAGAATCCTTTCCCAACCCTGGATAGTGTTGGTTCTGAGTTAGGTTTAGGTTGCCAGTCACACTGCGCCAAAGTGCATTTGTGACACTTGCAGAAGTGTGTGTCCCCTAAAATATAGAATCTAGAGTGGATCTCCTTTTGTTCAGGTCAGGGCAATTGATACTGACATCTTGCATCACAGCAGTATGGATCAAAGAAGAGATTGAGGGTTAAAAAAATCTTTCTTTTTTTGTGTTAAAAAAAGACTTGTTAAATAGAAACTATAAGGTTATTGCCGAGTTTTAAATGAGGAAACTGAGGCCAGCAAGAGACAAATTAAATTCCAGTTTATTTAGCTTCCGGGCGAGGTTTTGTGGTCCTGGGGGAGGGAGTAGGGGGGGCCAGAGAAGTCGCGCCCAGCCGTTCTGGGTGTGGAGTTTTATAGGGGATGAGGTCAATAGATTGGTTAGTGGGGGAATAAAGCATGGGCAACTGCATTGGTCATAGAGAGACTGGACCTGGACTTGGCAAGTTGCCATTGGTAGCCCAGTGGCGCTATTGAAAGGTGGGCAGGAGAAGGTAAAAGATTGATCAGTGAGGAAACAAAGCATGGGCACCTGTATTGGCCAGAGAGAGACTGGACCAGGACTTGGTGAGCTGCCATTGGTCAAGCTCTTGGCGGGATTTTTGAATTTTGGGCTGAGAGCATGATTTAGTGCTGAGGGTGGGGCTAGGGGTGGAATGCAGGAGTGGGTGTGGGGAGCCAGCATGGAGAAGGCAGGTGCTGAGTAGGACGTCCGGCCTCCTGATAACAGTGTTATCAGGTGCGGAGGGGGTGGGTATTGTCCATCTGGCTCCTGGCGAGGCTATCGGCCTTACAGAAACATGGGCTGAAACTCTTATAAATTAATAGCCAACACTCAACAAACCAAATCAGATACCAAAGAACTAGCAGAAAACCCTAACTCCTAAAACATTGTGTAAATTTTTGTCAAGTGAGGGATAAACGTATTCTTTTGCCAGATCAGTTGTTTTTTGTATCTCAACATCCACATGTAGCCCAAAAACGTTTATCTAAAAATGAAAAAGCTTGTGCATATTATCAACAAGTGTGGTCTCCCTGTTATACTTTATGGCACTTATCCCAATTTGTAGTTAATTTTAAATTTATGTATTCTATGTTTAGTGTTTGTTTTTCTTGTTGGAATTTGAGGAAGATAATAAGGCCTACCTTTTTCTTTCTTCTTTGAGTTCGGAGTCCATTAAGAAATAAGACAGCTTGGGAGGCTGAGGTGGGCAGATGGCTTGAGGCCAGGAGTTCGAGACCAGCCTGGGTAACATGGTGAAACCCTGTCTTTACTAAAAATACAAAAATTAGCCAGGCATGGTGGTGCATTTCTGTAATCCTAGCTATTAGGGAGGTTGAGGTGTAAGAGTCACTTGAATCTAGGAGACAGAGGTTGCAGTGAGTTGAGATTACCCACTGCACTCCAGCCTGGGTGACAGAGCAAGACTAAGCTTCATGAGTGAAGGAAAAATAAAATTTTTTCCGAACAAGCAAGCACTCAGAGATTTCATCACCACCAGGCCTGCTTCACAAGAGCTTCTGAAAGAAGCACTATAAACAGAAAGGAACAACCAGTATCAGTCATCTCAAAAACTTACCAAAATGTAAAGAGTATCTCCATAATGAAGAATCTACATCAACTAATGGGCAAAATAGTCAGCTAGCATTAAATCATAATATTGAACTCATAAATATTAATATTAATCCTAAATTTAAGTGGATTAAATGCCCCATTAAAGACACAGACAGGCAAATTGAACAAAAAGTCAAAACCCATTGGTACGCTGTATCCAGATTTATCTCACAAGCATCGACACACAAAGACTCAAAACAAAGGGATGGAGGAAGATT
>CAUYLG010067164.1:0-23203 GCA_963573385.1 Cacajao melanocephalus
TCTAGCCTGGGCAATAGAACAAGAATCCCGTTCTCTCTCCCTCTTTCTCTTCTTCTTTCTTTCTCTCTTACATTCTTTTTTTTCTTTCTTTCACTCTTTCCTTCTTCTTTTCTCTCTTTTTCTTTCTTTCTAAAAAAAAAAAAAAAGAATCATACACACGTTTATGGAACACTTGTTCAAACACAGATTCCTGAGTCTCACCCCAGAATTTCTGATTGTGTAGGTCTTGATATGGCCTGATCATTTACATTTCTCACATATTCCAAGGTGATGTTGCTGTTGTTAGTCAACCACTTTGAGAATTTGTGCTACTGTAACCTGCTCTTTGTAGCATGAGGCATATGAAAATCATCTGAGGAGCTTAAAGGAAGCATACCAATACCTGAGTTCTAACCACATCTATTATATTAAAACATTTTTGGGTTTCTTTATTTTTTAAGTATCTCAGGTGATCTCACTGGGCAGCCAGACCAAAAACCACTAGTCAGTTCTTCTGATATTTAAAAATTAACAGTTGGCTGGGCGTGAGGGCTTACGCCTGTAATCCCAGTACTTTGGGAGGCCAAGGCAGGTGAATCACTTGAGGTCAGGAGTTTGTGACTAACCTGGCCTACATGGCGAAACCCCATCTCTACTAAAAATAAAAAAAAATTAATCGGGCTTGGTGGCACATACCTGTAATCCCAGCTACTCAGGAGGCTGAGGTGGGAGAATTGCTTGAACCTAGGAGGCGGAGGTTGCAGTGAGCCAAGATCATACCATTGAACTCCAGCCTGGGCAAGAGAGCAAGATTCCGTCTCAATTAAAAAATAAATTAAAAAAATTTAAAACCGAGATTTTTGTGTAAATGTTCCTAATTTTTATAACATTGCATTTACCAAATCAACAAAGATGCGGACTTCCAAGTTTGCCAATCCAGCTACACAACTAGGGCAACATCTAGCTATAGGTCACAATAGGCAGCTGAAAGTTAGGGTCAGGACTTGAAAGATATATTTGTATTGTGGCCGTAGATCTAGGTATATATCTTTAATGTTTTAAATGTGGAGCAAATCCAGCAATCAAATGGAAATTACAAAGTTTGATATTGTCCCAAATAAAATCGCTTTTTTAAAAAAAAGTGCGTCTTATTTTCCACCTTTGCCCATTTTTAGTCAAAGTACCTTGTTGTGTATGCAACCACGAATCATATTATGTTTGTCCATTCTCGCACTGCTATAAAGAAATACATGAAACTGGGTAATTTTTAAAGAAAAAGAGGTTTAATTGGCTCACAGTTTTGCAGGCTCTATAGGCTTCTGCTGTTGAGGAGGCCTCAGGAAATTTACAATCATGGTGGATGTAGGAAGGGGAAGCAGGCACATCTTACCTAGCCAGAGCAGGAGGAAGCGAGAGACGGGGAGGTGCCACACACTTTTAAACAACCAGATCTAGTGAGAATTAACTCATTATCACGAGAACAGTACCTAAGGAATAGTACTTAACCATTCATGAGAAGCCCACCCCCATGATCCATCACTTCCCAGTAAGCTGGGGATTACAATTAGACATGAGATTTAGGTGGGAACACAGATCTAAGCCATGTCAGCTGGATTATAAAACTCCATGTGGTTTTATTTTGATGTCTACATTTCTTTTTTCTCTCTAGTAAAGAGCATTTACCCACAGTAATAGAGTCAAATTCTTGTGCCCACTTCTTCCCCTGGGTTAGACTTCTTTGCTTTGGCTTGAATTTAGTTACGAGCTGGTACCAAGTGAAAAGAGTGGAAATTAAAACTGAATCTGAGAAGAATATGGGAAAAGTAATTCTTTAGTTTAAAAATGCTAACAACAACAAAAACAACAGCAGACACTCATGTAGCACTTAAAATGTTGGGCAGTTATATGTGCATTACATGTATTAATTCATTTTATCCTCAGAACAAGCTTATGAAGGAGATACTTTCATTATCCCTACTTTAGGGATGTGGATCTTATAATCCAGATCAGCTGGCCCTAAGGATGTCAGTATCTCCTTATTTATTTCCCACATGCCACAAATGCCCTGCCACAAGATGAACTCGAATTTTTCATTTCTCTATATAAATTTCACTTTTTAGATCCATTAATACAACTTGATCTCCTGACATAGAATAGTCACTGGAACTAATTAATATGTCACATACCATGAATTACTGATGGCATTGATGAGCCCTTGATCCATTTAAATTAGGATTTTAAAAGAACTAAATGCATATGTATGGTTACAAAACTATTTAAAGCAAAGCAATTCAGAAAAACATCTTCAAATTTGATTTTTTATATTTTTCTTAATAAAATACTAAAGCTTAATTCCAAATTATTCATAAAACCATTATTAACATGATGGCAAAGAGACTTAGCAGTCACTAAGACCTGCCTTCAGGTATTTTACAGCTCCATGTG
Source organism: Cacajao melanocephalus (assembly GCA_963573385.1). NCBI lineage: Eukaryota > Metazoa > Chordata > Mammalia > Primates > Pitheciidae > Cacajao > Cacajao melanocephalus. The sequence goes on from CAUYLG010067164.1 coordinate 2,425, forward strand.
GTTTTATTTTGATGTCTACATTTCTTTTTTCTCTCTAGTAAAGAGCATTTACCCACAGTAATAGAGTGAAATTCTTGTGCCCACTTCTTCCCCTGGGTTAGACTTCTTTACTTTAGCTTGAATTTAGTTACTAGCTGGTACCAAGTGAAAAGAGTGGAAATTAAAACTGAATCTGAGAAGAATATGAGAAAAGTAATTCTTTAGTTTAAAAATACTAACAACAACGAAAACAACAGCAGACACTCATGTAGCGCTTAAAATGTTGGGCAGTTATATGTGCATTACATGTATTAACTCATTTTATCCCCAAAACTAGCTTATGAAGGAGATACTTTCATTATCCCTACTTTAGGGATGAGGAAACTAAGGCCTTGAGTGGATAATGGACTTGCAAAGTATCAGAAAGCTAGTTATTGGCAGGGTGGGGATGTTAAGCCAGGTTTATCTGGCTTCACAAACGCTCTGGCTGAAAGCAAATGTTCTTAACCATTGTGTTCTTGCGCACTGTGTGTATAGAAAGTGCCACTCAGTAAACATGCTTTCCTTGCTGCACAGATTATAAGTAAAATAAACACATTAGAAACATCATGTTTTCTGATTCAATTAATTCATCTTCTCACATCTTAATATTCAATTATTAAGATACTTATCAGTGCAAAGAAAAAAATATTGTGAACTAAAGTGATAGGGTTGGAAACCAGTTTAAGTCCATGTTTGCTCAACACTCTCTGTAGAGTAAACTGATACTGCATTTCTCTGGGCCTCAGTTTTCTCACCACAAAATGATGGTTTTAAAGATTCTTTTCAGCTCCACAATTTTGTGACTTAAACTTGATTTCTAAGATAATGCGAGAAAGGGATAACTATCTAGAGATTATTTTCTCCCCTGCTGTTGCCTACCAAATGTCAACAATTTTCTTTTTATAAAATTTTTATAGAATTTTCTGATTATGTAGCATTTTAAAGGTATTATGTATTACACATTATAAAAAATTATGTAAAGGGAAATCCAGTTTTTTTAATACATATAAATCATATTTATTGCATTTGATGGAACAATGTGTAAGTTCATTTACTTTCCTTGCAAGAAGTGTCTTGTTTTGATTTCAGACTAAGAGCTGGAAAAATAATTTCTGTCTTATTGTTAAAGACAATGGATAGTAAAACAAGATCTAGGTGGCAGGGAATAACCTCCATTACCAGGCTGGTTATGTAACAAATTGCTGGATGTGACAATGTCCAATTTATAAAATACTGGTTAACAATAATTTAAGAATAGTTCTTTGTGCCTGGAGAAAAAATAAAAGAAATAGTCACTTGGAGAAATGTAAATGGGGGGAGATAAATTACAAATTTTAAGTAGGAAAAAAATGTTTTTTGTTTTTTTTTCTGTCACCAAATACAACAATACACTACATTGTCTTTGTAACAATGGTCTGGAAATTGGTTTCAGAGAGGAAAGTAAGTTTTCCTGAATTTACTGTGTTATCTAAGCTTCTTGTGAACTCTATTCCTAGGGTCTAGCAAGGTGCCTTGTACCTAATAGAAACTCACGTGCTTGTACAGTGAATTAATCATGACTATATTCAACATTTAAATACAGATAAGATAGTGGGATGCATAGAGAGGAGGGTAGCAAAGTGAAGAAGGAGGAGTCTTAGAATTAAGTCTTGCGAGGAAAGATTGATAAAAATCTGGACATTAGATGAGACTTTTAGGGAAACTACAAAGTTCATTTTATGTGGCTGAAGAATTATATCAAATAAATGGCTTTGTTTTATATGTCTGCCACTGGTAAAAGATTGACAGAACTCCCTCTATAGGAGTAAAAGGTTTTGGAAGAAATAAGAGAGAGCAGTCTACTCTGTATAAAGATGGCTCTGAGCTATTTGGAGAGGCAGTGAGAACTTCTTGACAGGAGACCTGCTAGGAGATAATAGATACAGAGTTGACAGGAGTGTTGTGGAAAAGCTGTCAGCCTTAAATAGCCTTGAATTTATAGCTTTTTGGCGTTTAAGACCCATATAACCAGGAGCCAGGCACTTAAATTTGGGCCCAATGCTGCAGATAATGTGTGGTGAGTAAAATCTTAACCGAAGAAGCACCATTGCTCCAATGAACAATTGCCATCTGTTATAATGCTAAGCTTTAGCAGCCGGCAGTAGTGGTGTGAGGATAAGAAAAGCCTTCTTCAAATTGCTGGATGATGAGTACTAAGTATTTCTCTTCTCTCCCTTCATCATTGGCTCAGAAAAACAGACTCTGAGACAGAGATTAGTGTGGAGACTAATGGGCGGGTGGGGGTTATTTGAGAATGAAAGTCATACCAATACTTTCAAGGGAAAGCCAGGAAAGGGAAGACAAGAAAACAGGATTCAGCAGAGGGAGTTGTGAGTTAGGATGAAGTTTTGATGGGAGGACACAGCCATTCAATCCTGTAGAGAGTTCTGAAGAGCCGATGATAATGTAAGCATCCTCTGATTTAGGGTGAACAGGATGAGCCTCTATACCTCCACGCTGATTAGTCATTGTAGGGGGCAGCTGTCTTAAGCAGATTCGGGGGGAGCTGAAAGCATGAAGAATTTCTTCCAGCAGTGCTCCCAGCAGCTGTGGAATAAATTCATTCCTGAGGAGGGATCTGGGTTACGTGTGAGAGCATCTAAAGCAATTGTTTTAATGTAACTACGTTTAATTTGACAAATATTATTGTTTACAGAATGAAAGTTCCTAAAATCGTTCTTCTCTAGACATTCTTATGTGGTCAAAGATGTCTATGCTATTCAGCTTCATCCTAATGTTGATATGTAAGACAGCTGTTGGCCTTGGACTGGCAATGCTTATGAGTTGACATTTTTAACAAGTTTTAACATGTCAGTTACCAACTCGCTTCCTCTATGTTGGTTTCTGCTCTTGGGTAACTTGCTTAATCATAACAACAGAAACTATGTGGAACACAGGAAAATGTGACTGATCTGGAAGCCAGTTTGTACCTAGAGCTCCTTTTTTTTCTGCAGAAACAGACATATAAACCTATTTGGAGTGTCTGATGATGCTGACCCATGTGTCACTTATCACTTCTCATTCCAAATCTTCTGTTAGCAAAAATATTTTACAGCACCATTACCTCCTCCAGGAGAACATTTGCAAATAAAAAAAGGTAAAACACATCAAGATTCATGGATGAAATGTTATTTTGCTTACTCAAAGATTCACTGTTCTCTTTATTATTTCTAGCTTTGGTTCTGGGTTCTCTCACTTATTCAATATGAAATATTGAGAAGATGCCTTGCCTTTTCTGAATTTCCTAAGCAGTAAAATGAGTATAACATTGGTTTCACATGGTTATTGTGAAGAATAAACAAAAATGAATTAGTAAATGTAAAGCGTGACACATAATCATGTAGGTGCTTGGTAAATGTTACCGTTCCCGTCTCCATTGAAGGAAAACCATCCTCTAGATTGAGAAATGACCTAATTCAGATTGGCAGTCTAGTAATGAGCATTATAATATTTGTAAATTACGCAGACACACAGGGAGAAAAGTAGCAGTTAGAAAAAAAAAAGCCACTCCCTTTTCTTGACTTGGGATTTTCATGCCTGACACTCCAGGAAGTTTCCCAACCCTGGACTCTGAGCTCACTCAGAGTCAACTGGCCACAGCTTCCACAACACTCAGTGAAACTGGAAGCTGCACTGAAATAAATGGGCCATGAAGATCCAATCTATTGAGAGTCACCACAGCTACATTAAATAAGGAACCATTTGGCTGAATCACAGGCCTCTGGGTAGTGTGAGCTGTGTTTGGTCTAACTGTTGAACCACGGAGAGAGACAGCTCTTATGGTTCTTGTCATGTTTGATAAAGCAACTCTTTGGAAGGTAAACTCCTATACTGATAGAAACTGTAACTTCCTTAAATGAAGCAGTTAAAATGAGGTAAAATGAGAGCTAGACTGGACCTAAGACTCAGTCCTGCCCCTTCTAAGCTGGGTGATGTCAGATAAGTCACTTGACTTATTTGAAAACTGTATTGTCATCACTATTGTGGAAAAATAATACTTACTCTGAAAATGGCTGTGCAAATGAAATGAGATGCATATTTATAAATGAGAAAAGAAACCGTTATGAGCATTTATCAATTTAAAGAGCTTAATTCATGTCTGTAAGTAGTAATATTGGATTTAGAGTTTCAAAGTAGTGGATGAGTTTTAAGTACCCTCTTAAAAGGGTAATTCCTATTATGATCTATCCAGAGCTCCCCACTGACTACAAAAGCAACTTCAAAAAAAAAAAAAAAAAAAAAGAGTAGGAGACACTTTCAGATAACCAGGACTTAAAAATAGGCAGATGCTCTCCCTCACCTTCAGCTGCTCTGGCGCTTGCTTGCTGGGACAGTTATGCTTGCAAGGGAGAAGGAAGAATGACAGCACACAGCATTTTCTTGCTCAGAAGCATAAGCACGTTCTGTGTGGAACCTTCTTGTGCAGTACTTTAGACATTGGTAAAGATTGGCACATCATAACCTGACAGGTTTTGCTGCAGGAAGAACATGGGACAAAGACCATTGGTACAATTGCACTTCTGGGTCTGGCACAAGACAGGTAGCTCTGACAAGGGTAGCTGCCACTCCAGACAGGGTATTTGATTTTTGTGTTTCTCTTTATCGTATTACACATCACTGATGCTAGCCAGATTGTCCCCACGAAACCTCAAGGACTAGCTTTTGGAATTATCAATAGAAATTACCAACAGAAATTCCAGGTTATCTTCTTGTTTCTTTTTTTAAAACCTCCCATTTTTGTGACTTTTAATGCTGAGAAGAAAATCTGAAAGGAGAACTTCTCAGTCTCCGGAATGCCACAAAATGAGGCACATTATTTATGACTGTTAAACGACAAATCCTGAAACTGCTCTGAGTCCAGACAGGATAAAAAGTTGATATTAAATGTGAGCTTTGAGTTTAATGGTATCTAGCAGAAACCTTCATTTTGGCTGTGCAAATTGTACTATAAATTATTAGCCCTGTTTACTGCATTTTCACACAGTGGGGCATAGGAGACAGGCAGACAGCAGCCTATATATAGATTTCTTGTCACCTACCATCTTCTAAATAACAGGTTATTTAAACTTAACCATTCTTTTCCCCACACCGTTTTACATAACACATTTAAATACAATTTTTTTTTCTGAAACTAACAGCCTGAACTAAATGGGATCTGATGTTTTATGGCAAATCTCTTCCCTACACTGTCCTCAGTTTTCACATCTGTAAAATGACCGTGTTCACATTCATCAGTATATTTGTTTCTAGCTTTAAATCTTCACCATATAACCTTCCTGCTTTTATTGTCTATGAAAAAATAACTGTTAATCATGACAACAGCTCAGCAGTTTGCAGCCAAATAAGTGATGCAAAGAGCAATCAACTTCTCAGAGATTTCAGTATTTAAAGATAGGCCCTGCTGTGCAAGTCTGTATAAATGACAGTGTTGCAGCACAGAGAGGATGCATTTGAAAAAGAAGTTAGGCAAAACAGAAGTTAAACTGCAAATACATGTTGTTCAAGTTGCACGATGGGCTATTTGGGGGAACGCTGTAGGCTGTTTAACATTCCTGCATTTAATGTGGGAGAGATTTCACTTTGTAGCAAGAGTCTAAACTTTTGTGTTTTCTCCTTTCTTCTAAAATATACAATGATGTAGGATTTATTATGTTATTTGAAAGGGAAAGCTATTTAGTGTTATGTGATTTTTAAAGCATTTAAAAATGGCCATGCACACATGTATACCTATGTAACAAACCTGCACACTTTGCACATGTACCCCAGAAGTTAAAGTATAATTTAAAAAATAAATAAATAATAAAAAATAAATAAAAATGACCATGCAGCAGATCTTATACTTTCTTTAAAATTTATTGTTAAAATAACAGTATTTTACAATATTTTTGTATTTATAAAAAATAACAGCCAGGCACAGTGGCTCACACCTATAATCCCAGCACTTTGGGAGGCTGAGGTGGGTAGATCATCTGAGGTCAGGAGTTGGTGACCAGCCTGGCTAACATGGTGAAACCCATCTCTAAGACCTGAGACTTAGTCCTGCTCCTTCTAAACTGGGTGATCAGTGGAAAAATAATATTTACTCTGAAAATGGCTGTGCAAATGAAATGAGATGCATCTTTGTCAATGATAAAATGATATGAGCATTTATCAATTTAAAGAGTTTAATTCATGGGTCTGGAATAGTCTTATTGGATTTAGAGTTTCAAAGTAGTAGATGGTATTCCCTCTTAAAAGAGCAATTCCTATTATGATTTATCCAGAGCTCCCCACTGACTATAAAAACAGCTTCAAAAAAAAAAAGAGCAGGAGACGCTTTCGGATAACCAGGATATCTAAAATACAAAATACAAAAAATTAGCCAGGTGTGGTGACAGGCACCTGTAATCCCAGCTACTCAGGAGGCTGAGGCAGGAGACTAGCTTGAACCCAGGAGGCGGAGGTTGCAGTGAGCCGAGATTGCACCACTGCACTCCAGCCTGGGCAAGAAGAGTGAAACTCCATCTCCAAATATATATATATATATATATAGAGAGAGAGAGTTGTGTCACACACCAAACTGCCATTGATTTTTCATGTCAACAATTGATCTTTTCCTCTAATATGCTCAATCCAATGTGTTCTCCTTTGTTATTAATGGCATACCTACCCTTTCAGTTGCTTAAAAACAAGCCATAAGTCTCAAAAGCATTCATGATTCCTCTCTTTTTTTATAACTCACATATAATATTTGAACATGATCATGGCTCTGTTTTTTCAAATATATGTGTAATCTGACCCTTTCTCACCTTGTCCACAATTTCCCCTCAAATCCAAGCTTTCAGTCTTTCTCCTCTGGAGTACTGTTATATTCTCCTTAAGGGTCAGAATCCACCATTGCACCCTGGGTACCTAATCCAAACAACAGGAAGAGTATCCTTTCAAGATACGAGCGATTATGTCATACCTCTGATTTAAACCTTGCAGTCTCTCCCGTTTTCACTAAAAGGCAAATATTTACAGTGGCTTACAGGATCTAACCCCTCAATACATCTCTGACTTCTCTCCTATTGTTCTTTTTGCCTCCAGCCACCCTGGCCTCATCACTGGACTTTGGTCTCGTCTACCTTGATGAATTTATGAACCTCTTAAGATTGCCACATTCTTTCTACACTCACAACACCTTGGGACCCCCATTTATATTCTAATAGAGCTTATTTCCTCCAATATAATATGTATGACATTATTGTCTCCCTCTTCTACTCTCTGTTAGAATATACACTTCACGATGGTAAAGACTTTTATCTCTATTCGTTGCCATGTTCGATATGTAGAAATTTAATTTAATTCTATGATAAATACTGAGGTCAAGCAGAAGTGCTGCAATTGTCATTTACGTTCAAGTTCATAGAATCCTAGGTGACGATGCAACTTTCTTTCATTTCTTTTCTGTGTACTGTACGTTGGCTTTCCTAGAAATTTACTAATATAATATAGTCCTACCCTTAGAACTCCAGCCAAAGCCCATATATTTCCAGGTCTTTCCACCTTTGTGGGGACATGAACTACTTCTTTGTGTGAGCTCCAAGAATTGCCTGTTTTTTTCTTTTTTAGTGTTTTTTTTGTTTTTGTTTTTTTTCTCTCCCATAGCCTTGGGTAGTTTCTTGTCACATCTATGCAGGTCGCTATTCATCTAAATAATTTTCTTCATTTTCTGTGATACACTGACCCCCAAATTCTAGCCACCTTGGCTCTCTTGGCCCCCTGAACTCCAGTTTCTGTTTCCTCAACTCAGTGAATCTCCTTGGCCGTTTGTGTTCTTTCTTTCCATGCTGCTGTCTCGACATTTCCTTCTGGGGCAATGCTCACTGTGTTTGTTTTTTTCTCTCAAGGATCACAGTTGTATACCGCATGTTTTTCAATATCTGAAAATCATTGTCTCATATGTGGTATAATTTTAGATTGTTTAAAGTGGGAAATTAAGTCTAGTCATTGTTAACTGCAGCATGGCAAAAACAAGCCAAGTGGAAAATTATGAAAGCTACTTTTTTTCTTTAAGGAACATGTAAGTGAGTCAGGTAATGAATGGCGTACAACATGTGACTAATGTTCATGTGTAGAACCTGCAAGTTATCAATAGGAAAACAACACATTTTAAGTCAAGAAGGTTTGGTTTCTGACTGCACCAATTGCAGTTATTTGACCTTAGGCAGATCACTCAGCCCTAATTTCATCATCTGTTTGTATGGGAAATGGAAGTCCTTCTGCTTTATTACAGATTACTTCAAAGATTAAATGCAGTCATGGGGCTGGGCACGTTGGCTCACACCTGTAATCCCAGCACTTTGGGAGGCTGAGGTGGGTGGATCACGAGGTCAAGAGATGGAGACTATCCTGGCCAACATGGTGAAACCCCGTCTCTATTAAAAATACAAAAATTAGCTGGGTGTGGTGGCATGCACCTGTAGTCTCAGCTACTCGGGAGGCTGAGGCAGGAGAATTGCTTGAACCCAGGAGGCGGAGGTTGCAGTAGCCGAGATTGAGCCACTGCACTCCAGCCTACCTGGCAACAGAGTAAGACTCTGTCTCAAAAAAAAAAAAAAAAAAAAAAATTAAATGCAGTCATGGATATAAAAAATTCTATCTCTAAAATTCTGTACTGATATGAAGGGATATTCTTATTTGCATCATCATTATTTGTGAAGCTAAAAAATTTCAGAATGACAAAACATTTCTCCTTAATTCATCCTGGGCGTGTTTATCCTGATAACTTACGTAGACAAGAATACATTCTCTTTTGATATAACCTGTGTCAAGTAAGATTAATCTTCACTTTAAACAAAATAAAAGTGGTTCAAGCAAGATAGAAGCTTATTTCTATTACACAAAAGAGAGCTGAAGGTCTGTAATCTATAACTAGCACAGGATTCTCAGAGGATACTAGGAACCCAGGTTTCTATTTGTGTTTTTTTCATCCTCATTGATAGTTTTCATCACCTCTTGTTTCTAGATGGCTGCTGGAATTCTAGCCATTACATCCACATTCCGTGATGACGATGATGTAATAATAGTGGTGGCAACAGCTGGAAGAAGTAGGGAAGAAGAAAATGTTTTCCTCCAAGCCAAATCAGCTCATTTAAATCAGCTTCTCTGAAAGTCCCATAGTATACATTCATTTATATCATATTAGCCTTAATTTAGTCAGATGACTACATATAGCTACAAAGAAGAATGGTAAATGTTGTCTAATTTTTTTAAGTAAAATGTAGCTAAGTATAAAAATACGTGTTTTGTTATCAAACCCATTAGAAAAGAAGAATGAATAATGAAAGACTATTTTCAGTTTCTGCCACTTTTTTTTTCTTATCAACAAGGAATTCTCTGAACTAGTTCAGCTAAAGGTACTATGAGGAACACTGATACTACACTTTATGTAGTGAGTCACTCATAGATAGTAGCTAAATTAGATACCTGTCACATGGCAACTGAGAAGCATTTGGCTCTAACTGAAATTTGTCTATTTTGAAAAAGGAAATTGACGACAAAGAAGTTGTTCCCAGTAAAGATAGTTCAAAGAATGCTCTGAATGCATTTCTCAAAGAGGGTTCCCAAGAGTGTTTACTGTTTGTTTTAAATTTGAGATTATTCTGCATTTATTTGTATTCTGGAAATGACTCTGTTGATATTAACAGTGTATTTTTGTGAAGTATGTATTCACAAGAAAATTCAATATGATGAGATTGAAATAGTTTTTCTCTTATAATTTGGTATATATATATATATATATATATATATATATATATATATAACATCCAAATTAAAACGTGTTTTTTAATCAATGTAGCAAAAAACATAGTTCATCTGATGACAAATTGTGGACAGAGAGAAGCACTTAGCATAAACCTATGCATGAGATTCAGGGTTAAAGACAATAGAGGTTCTCGTTCAGAGACTCAACAGCTATATTTCTAGCTATTTCTATTAACCTGACTACTCAGATTGTCACACTTATTCCCAGCAGTGTGTTGAGCTATTGTGACTGAAATTTGTGAAATACACTCTATGGAATATCATAACAGACATTCTCCTTTTTCTAGTTTCTATAAATCACATCGAAGTGCTTTTATAAATCAAATTTCTTTTTTCATTGAAAAGCAATAACTTCAAACATTTTATTTTCATCCATAAAGATTTTTTAATAAGAATACTTGAAAGTACATCTTTAAGATTTTCTTGACTTTCTCCGCCTCTATCAAGTAGCTAATGAGCTGTAAAGGGACGCCTAAATGCGCTAAGAAACTTGCTATTTAAAGGAACTCTGGGATCCTAGAATGAATCCGTTTGTGAAGCAAAAAAATGTTTCTGCGATGGGAAATAATTACCCTGTAATTTATCTGGCCCTGAGTAGGATTTTCCTCTGCTTAGTGTTGTGAGTGCGGTTTACACTGAATGTCCTGCAGGCACCTCCACGTCAGCGTGTCTGAAATGGTGGCAGGGAGCCCAGGTAGGAGCTGGGCTGTAAGTCTTGACACCAGTTTCTCTCAATTCTAATTCATCAGCCACTCTGATGCCAAGGAAATATTTCCTGAAAAACAAATCCACTCATTACACTGCCCTGCTGAAAACCTCTGCTGGACCCCTGTTGTAGATCTTCATCCTCTGCTGGGTCAGTGCCAAGCCCTTTAGCAAAGTATTGATAGCCCTTCATATTTTGGCCTTGACTGCTTTTCCAGCAACACTTCCTGGTATTCCCCCTACATGCCATATGCTCTAGCCACACTTCACTTCTCCCCTCTCTCCAAATACACTGAACATTTCATACTTCTCTGCATTTGCCTTTGGCTATGCCTGGATTGCTCTATGTCCCACATCTTTTGTACCTGAAGAATCCCTCCATCTGCAGGCCTTAGCGCAAATATCACTGCTCCAGCTTCCCAAGTAAAGTCAGTCATCTGCCTCTTTATTGCCATGGCAATCTGCTCATATCTGAGAGAACTCATTACATTTTATTGTAATTATCTTTATATGTCTCCACAACTAGCCTTTAAGTTTAGGAGGCATGGCATAAGAATCTTTTTGTGTTGAAGGCTGATAACATTTGGATGTTTACTAAATCCCAGAAACTATATGCTCTACAAATAACATATCATTAAGGACTCTCAGTAAAATTAGGAAGTATTATTTTCGTTTCACTGATGAATGGATGGATATTCAAAGATGCTCAGGAGCTTTCTCAGGACTAGACTGTCAATAAAGCTTACACCTTTGATTTGAACCCATGTCTTATGCCAAATCTAGTTTTTTTTTTTTTTTTTCCTAATATCTTTCCTCCTCAGGACTTAGCACCATGACTGATGTCTATTTTAATACATGAATAAATGTGTGAAATTGAGTTCTGCCTAACTCTAAAGTTTATGTTCACCCCTAGAGAATAAGATTTTCCACTACTGAGGTCAGTGTGAAGGAAGCTTCAGGGGCAGCTTCCAAGGAGCCCTCCAGGAGGGTTGAGAGCCAGAGCAGTGCTTTAGAGTTGGATACAGTCACCCTTTTAATAAAATGTTAAACTGTTACTTCGTTTTGCTCACGTTTGTTTCAATGGCAGCAAAGCGACTTCTGAAGAAATAAAACTTATAGGTAGGGTCCCCATCATTCATGCTACCTTGTTGAAAATATATATTTTTTTCTTTTTTGAAAAAGTGCCCAAAAATATCAGTGGGTTCTTTTTCAAAATGTGTGATATGGTTTGGAAATACTCATTTACTGATGTAGATGGAGTGCTGTTGGACTAAAAACCAAAAACAAAGAAGTGCATTCATATTTCTTATGCAATTGAGCAGTCTCAACCTGGTGAATATAAATATGAACATACTATGCTTTGTTTTGTTCTTCCTGTCATTACTGTTAACTGTGCTTTGTCAAATTCCGCTTTCCTGCTTAACAGTGTACTAAGTAGATTCTACTATTCTCCAACCACTTGGTCCAATTTAGCATAAAACTTTAATCTCATATCTGATTTCAGGCTATTGATCTTCCCTTTCCGGAGACTAGAGCTATGATTCTTAGTTGGGTGGAGTGAAAGAGAAGAGGGTTCTCTAAGGTTCTTTTTCTATTGCTACTTCTGGGCCTAGAGCCTTCAGTTTTTCAGGGAAAGGGAAAAGGATGGAAAGGCAGAGATCTCCTTATAGGCCCATGAAGATAGTGGAGTGATGTCCATGGCATTGCTCTGGATTGGCCTGGTTCTGTCTGCTGCTAAAGCTTCAGGTGATGTAATTGTCTCCATATTAGCAATATGCATGGTTATCTTGCACTCATTTTCAACGTCCTGGGACCCTTTGTTGGTGAGGAGCCTTTTAGAGAGGAAGCTGTGTCTCTGATTACTCCATCAGTGGTGCATAATGGTAACACCTCCTCTGTGTAGAGCACCCCATTCTTTGAACTGGACCTTCAATAAGCAGAGCCATGAGGAATCTGGAGGTCTTTTTCTCTGTCCTTCCAGGGATGTAGAAACTAGAATAAGGTAGCCGCCATCCTCATCTTATTCCGTGTTTACCATACCACTTCAAGGCCTCCTCCATGATCCCGTGATCAATTATAGCAGGCAGCCTGATTTCCAAATCTCTTCATCATGAGAAGTAGGCACCATGTTCTATGTTCTCAAAGGCCTAAAACTTGAGGTGGCACAAATCACATTTTTACAAGAACTTCTTAATCACTCCCCACTCTAGCTACACTAACAGGACTGCTATTTATTAAGCATCTAGTCCAAGGATAAGATGCTAGTCTCTTCCTGCTGGGCACTTAAGTTTTATGCATGATGTTCTTGAAACTTTAGCTTCAGGGAGGAGAGATATTCTCCTTTCCCGTAACTAGACCACAAGGAGGGAAGGGAATTGATTGTTCTCAGGAACACTGCATCTCTCAAAAAACCTAGGTCTCAGAAAACTCTCTCATCTCTCATCCTTTTCTTATATTAACATGGGTGTAAGATATGATGTGGTAGTTGGCGATAATTCTTTAATCTCTTAGTAAGTGCTGTATGGGTATACAGCTCTAATTCTAGGAAGCTTATTTAGAATGTGGGATGCTTAAGGTTGAATATTTTAATCTTGGATTTAGCTACAATTCTGGGACCACACAAAAATCTACTTAAAGACTATTTATTACACTTAGAGATTTTCTAAATTAGATTAATCATTTTTTAATAGCTGTCATAATTTATCCTCTCAAAAGATAATAAAGGATACTTCTGCCACTGCACATGCCTAGGTAACATTTATATTAGGAGGAATGAGCAGTTCAAGCTCAGGAGAGAAGAAAGTCAATAGTGACCAAGTCTAATGAAGAGAAATGCAGAAATAATGAAGCAAAGTTGTACATACTTCTTCCAGTGAATGATGGACAGTCCCAGGGAAAATTATTATTATTTTTTTTAATTTGAGATGAAGTCTCACTCTGTCACCCACACTGGAGTGTAATGGTGTAATCTTGGCTCACTGCAACATCTGCCTCCTGGGTTCAAGAGATTCTCCTGCCTTGGCCTCCCAGGTAGCTGGGACTATAGGCACATGCTACTATGCTCAGCTAATTTTTGTATTTTTAGTAGAGATGGGGTCTCACCACGTTGGCGAGACTGGTCTCGAATTCCTGACCTCGAGTGATTTGCCCACGTTGGTCTCCCACAGTTCTGGGATTACAGGCATGAACCACTGTGCCTGGCTCCCATTGCAAATCTGAAGGTCAAATCCTGTTATTACAGGAGCTGGATAAAAGGCAACAACGTGACTTTACAAGTTATTAAAATGCAGTATATTTATCTGCCTGGATTGTGGCACTTCACAATTCCTGCTCCAGGAAAGTGTGACTAAAATATGTAGTGGCACTCTCTAATATAGTAGACACTCAACACATATGGCTGTTTAAAATTTAGCTCCTCAGTCATAATAACCACATTTTGACTGCTCAGTAGTCACATGTGGTGTGTGTCTACTGTATTAGTACAGAAGTATACCATTTCCATTATTAGAGAAAGTTCTGCTGTACAGCTTTGCATATTGAAGACTCTTGTTTGCTCTGTGATAAAGACAATGGAATTTTCTTTCATCTTTGTACTCAGATATGCCTTGTGTGGGGCTAAAATACAGGGACTAAATGGATTCCGTTTCAAGTTTTTTTTCCAGTTCAGCTTTTGGGTGACCTTCATCTAATACCTAGACAAACTGAAAAGTGGAATTTCCCATCTTTGGTTGGATTAAATGATGCAATTATAATTAATAAATTTGACAGATTTGCTTTTTTTTTTAAACTGTTTGATGAATTGTTTGAATCAGTTGACTAAAATGATTATTTCTTTTTGGCCATATGAACCACTGGCCTTTATTTATAAAAAGTGCAGTTATTCAGGGAGGCCCCTGACATGTCTAAAATTGAAATCATAGTAAAGAAAGATAATTGCTGGGCATGGTCATGCATGCCTGTAGTTCTGGCACTTTGGGAGTCTAAGGCAGGAGGATTGCTTGAGGTCAGGAGTTCAAGACCAGCTTGGGAATCATAGTAAAAACCCTGTTTCTACAAAAAAATTTAAAAATTTAGCTGAGTATGATGGCACACATCTGTAGTCTCAACAACTTGGAAGGCTGAGGTGGGAGGATCACTTGAGCCCAGGCAGTCAAGGCTGCAGTGAGCCATGATTGTGCTATTGCACTCCAGCCTGGGTGTCAGAATGAGACTCTGTCTTTAAAAAAATAATAAAAATAAAATAAAAAAGAATGTAATCTGACTCATTTATTAGAAACACCTAACCTACTTCAAATGCAACATGTATCCAAGTGCTTAGATGTATAGACTTGTGATATTTACAGAAGAGTTTAGCATGGCCTTCCAAATCCCGGTTTTGTTTATACTTTTCAATAATGGTATGTGCCAGTGAATGAAAATAAAGTTTTACCACCCTAGTCAATTTCACATAATTCTAATTACTTTTAACTAGAGAAGATCTTGTTTAGAAGGATCATTAAGCTAGGTCAAGGTAAAAAACAGGTTATAAAACAAATGCATATGAAAGCTACAACTTATAAGGAAAGAAAATACCAAATTAGTTCTATCAGTCCTCTAGCCTACAGAAGAACGTTATTTTTACCTAGTGTACATGTACACACACACACACAATATTTAACACTTTTGAGGACACCGTTTATAAAAAAAAATCTAAACAACATTAGTCTTTTCCCCCAATATTATATATAGACTGATGTTTTTGTAAATAAAAATAGCTGAGCCAATGAAATACTTTAGCATTGTAGTTTTACCATCAAGCACTATTTAGCAGGTTATATTTCCCACTTTTCTTCATTGATGGAGCAAGCACTAGAAATATAGAAAATAAAGAGATAATAATCACAAGTTCTTAACCTTATTTTTTTCAGTCTTTATCAGCTTCACATAGAGAGCGGATCACTGTGTTAAAGTATTTTTTAAGTTGCAAAGCCTTGTCATATACATTATAATTTGTATTCCTCTAAGCAAGTAAAGTAGTAATTACTGGTATCCTAAACTTTCTGGTGATAGGACCCATGGTTCAGAGAGCCTACTGCTCCAAATTCACATAGGGAGAATAATAAGAGTTCTGTCACTACATTCCAACCATATGACCTTTCTGCTGCTATTCAGATATGAGACGAAATTAAATATTTTCTTGATTTTTTTCCTTTCAATTAAAGGAACTCTTGTCAAAACAAAAACAAAACCTTCCAGATTAGCATTTGCTTCAGTGTTGTATGAAAACAGAAAGTGCTTATTTCAATAAAAAACAGTGTTTCTGCCTATGTTAATTAGAACAGGCACATAGTAAATCTGTGTCTGACACCAAACACAAATGGAGACAAAATTCTTGGGCAGTTATCTGTGGCTTTGCATATTTGGATATTTGCTATTATGTAGACAAAGCACTCAGGACCTTCCAAAGCCTGACATCAAAACTCTATTTAGATCTTTCCTCTAATGCTTTCATTAGAGCTACCGGGCCAACCTCTGTTCTTGGGAACTGTGCCATTTCCTCAATCTGTCTGTTTCTTCAGCTGTTTTTTTCAGCTTGCATTCCCTCTGCATTAGAACTTTCTGTTGGATGTCTTACGTTTTTTTCAAGATCCCATCTCAAATGCCACCTCCACTCGAGACATTTATGTATAGAAATAATCTTTGGTGTATTTACTTTTGTCATATAAATGAGATAAATGCAAGACTTTGGATGCGTAAATTATTCAAAGTCAATTAGGTAATTCACATTGAAGGAACATCCCTATGTAAGAGATTATTAGGAATAAAGCCTTTAAAAGAATGTATTGTTAATAACTATTAGTAGATTTGTTCTTGGTAAATAGAAGAACATTGTTCCCCAGAGGTTTATGTGTGTATTCCATATCTGAAAATCAATATGCACAAACATGGGGCTGTTATTAGCAAAGTCATTAATTACAGTCCTGCTTGCTCTTCTGTTGTGAGTAATATTCATTCGTTTGCTTTCTCTGACTGACAGGCAGTAATGACTCCAATAAGCTAGTGAGACATCTAGTTAAATAAATATGATTTTAAATTAATGAAAGTGTAAACATGATTTTAATGAATTCCTATGCTAACAGAGCCTCCGTAGTTATGGGCTGATGTTGGTGGTATACATAGAGGGATGAATATAAGATTGGGTTCTTGTTCAAGCTCTGCAGGTTACTAGATAGGTGGCCTGATTGGAGCTATGTCAACTCTCTAAATGGTAGTCTCTGTGCTTACTGAATGGAGATGTGGTGAGGATAATGTCAAATCACATGCATTGACATTGCATTTTGTAAAATGGCAAGTGTTAATTAAATGCATAAAAATGAATTTTAAAGACATGTAGAATAGGTGTCCACTCACACCTTCTTAATAAAGGCCCATGCCTGCCCCTTTCTGAATATTTTCATTTCAGTTGTTGTGTTCCATTTCCATTCACCCATGCATATAATGAAATATTTTGTCCATCCATTATGTGTCAAAATTTGACTTTAGGAAACAGGACAATGCTGAAGAGATCAATCAAGAAAGCTATGGAAATTAGACATTTAGAACATAAAGTACAGCTTAGCACCTTGACTCCTGTGTATACATCATCTCACTCCCTAAGGATCCAGTGTTAACCAGCTAACTTAGTAAGCAGACATATACCAGTGGCCCCTATAGATGACCTTTCACAATTAGCAGAGGGATTATCCGGAGACATCTGAAGCTGTACCCCTTCTATGAAAACTTTGTGTGTTTTTATTACCTTTTTCACCTGGCTGTCAAAACAGGATATTTTTAGATTCCTTAAAATACTGACGTAGCCTACTCACTCATTTTTTTTTTCAACACAAAAGCCTGGTTCTTCTGGTTCTAATGGGAGCCCATTACTAATCTTCTGACAAATAATATAAAATACAGAACCACTTTGTGACATCCATAAACTTAAGGCGCATAGGCCTTGCTAGAGACAACTAAATCTGTGGTGCTGTAAAGGGTCAAAATAGAATCTTTTTGCCCCCATTCCCTCTCCCATTTTAATGACCATGAGAGAGGACAAGTATGTCCTGTCCAGGATCTTGTGGCAAGGTACTACTGATGGAGTTTGGTCCACCTCACCAAGCATCCACTGACACTGCAATCTATGCTGTGAGGCTTTGATTTTCGCTGGCATGTGAAGACACTCCAGTAATTAGTGTACACATAGAAGGGAAACAAGGTGGGAGCATATTTGGCTTCCTATGTCAAAGTTTCTGAATTAACGGATTACATGTTATCTCTTGGATCTCGTGTTTTTCTGGTTTATTCTGGAGAGAAGGAAACAACAGTAAGTACATAGCAAGTGTTTTTATTCCTGTTTGATTGGCATTCTCATTTTCATTATGATTTTAATATCTTCATGTTCCCAAACATGAGTAATTTCTATTTTTGTTGTTTCGTTTTGAGACAGAATCTTGCTCTGTCACCCAGGCTGGAGTGCAGTGGCACGATCTCAGCTCACTGCATCCTCCACCTACTGGGTTCAAGCAATTCTCCTGCCTTAGCCTCCCAAGTAGCTGGGACTACAGGCGCACGCCACCCTGCCCAGCTAATTGTGTGTGTGTGTGTGTGTATTTTAGTAGAGATGGGGTTTCACCATGTTGCCCAGGGTGGTCACAGACTCCTGAGCTCAGGCAATCCACCCATATCGGCCTCCCAAAGTGCTGGGATTACAGGCGTGAGCCACTACACCAGACCTTTCTATTGCTTTTTTGATTGACCTCTTTAGCATTGTTCTGTTTACATGAGTCAGGGAGAAATGCCTTTCATCTCTAAGAAATTGACTTGATAATCCCTGAGCAAGTACATGTATGTGACTGGCCTTTGATATATGAATCATTCTGGTCATGAACCTAGAAAATACCCTATATTCCATCTGAATTGTAATGGTTTTATTCTTGAACTTTCCTGGCATAAGAGTACTGTATGATACAATCACTTTGATCTTCACTGTTTTCAGAGTGGGAGGAGGAGGGGGCAGTTAGATCTCATAAACAGCTAGACTATCTTTTTATTTTTTGCCTTTTCAGATTGGCAAGGAATACTGTTTATTGCACCTTTTAATAGCCACTTACAAGATTTAGCTTTTCTCAAATGGCCAAATATTCTCATTTATTCCTAAACTTCATGCACTGGCTCTCAAAGCAAACACGGGTTAGGTGAGCTTTCTGTATTTATTGGCCTGCTTGTGAAAGAAGGCCACATATACATTTGGCCTCCATTTGTTAGCTGTCTTCGTTAAGCTACTTGGTATTTACAGACAGTGCTGTTTCTTTGTCCTGCTCACCTCCTTCCCTCTCAAGAAAGTAAGCACTCTCAGCTACGGAGGACATCGGATCTGAACTGTTATGATGTATGTCTTACATGAAATGCTATCCTTGAGTGAAATGCTAGGGAGGTTGAGTAGATAAAGATTGAGCAGGAGCACTGCTCAGTACACTTACTACTCAGTTTTCCTTTTCAATCTTGTTAGTATTCTGTTTTAGGCTCATAGGCTCTTAAACATAGAACAGATCTTAGAGATTATCTCATACCTTTTCTCCCCTTGGCCCATTTTACAAATAAGTGAGGCCAAGAGAGATGAAGTAACATGTCAGCATGTGCAACTTTAGTTAGTATTGTTACTGGCTTCAGCTCCTTCTCATTTGTTTACACATCTTCCACATATCTTCCTTAAAACTGTGCTGGGAAGAGCTAAATTAGCTTACTACTAAAGATTATTCTGATAATCTTTTTTTAATTCTGATTAACCTGAACAACACATGTGTAAAATTTTCCAGAATGAAAAGGTTATATAAGTTTGAGATGGTCTGTTAATGAACTATTGCCCAGTAATGAAGAAACTACCTTAAAAGCCTGTAAGAGATGTGTCTCTGGAAGCGTCCAAAGAGAAGCTGAGTAAACAACATAAAATTTCCCTTTGTTGGTGGACACTAGCATGTTGACCTTATTTACCTTTTCATTATAATAAATAGGACTTCTCAAAACATTCGTTAGTTGTTTACATATTTCGAACCAGTTGGGTCATGATATTGGTAATTGTAAGTTTCAGGAATTTGGAGAACATCAGATTTGTAAGCATTTTTATATTCCCCACATCCTAATTTTCACTGAATCTTTCTTTCTAATATCCTCAGCATTCTATTTTAGACTCATAGGCTCTTATACCTAGAGAACAGATATAGAAATTATCTTGGCCACATCTTTCTCTCCTTTTTCATGGATGATCTAAGTGAGGTCATGAAAGGTATGTTTCAGGATTTACAAATTTATTGTTCATTATTACTGATTTTAGTTTTTTTTTTTTTTCTCATTTGCTCAGTGGTTTTTGTTCCTCAGTCTAATGTACAGATACTTGTTTACTCAGGTTAAAGATTAGAAAATATATATTAACTAAAGTAATGAAAATAATATTGTCAGTTTTAAAGGCCATTAATTCTCTAATACCATCAGTGAACATTTGCTTCTAATTTCCAAGTGCCTGAAAACATTTTGGTCATAAAAAAGTTGAACATTCTCTCCTAATCCTCTTTATGTGATTCATTTGCTTATCATATTTTTTTTTAAATCAGAATATAAAATACTCAGCTCTCTGCCTTTAGAATGGATGAATTGTTCTGGATTCTCTGGGGTCTTTCTTTTATTCAAAATTTGTACAAAACTATAAAGTTTAGAGATTTGTTGACAGCAAATTTGTTGATATTGTGACAGGGTGAAAAAAAAAAAAGTTAGCTTTGTAGATTGGCACTCAGGACCCCAGGAGGACTTTGTAAAGGCCATCACTATTCTTCCTTCTATGAACACCTTTATTCCGTTACCTCATTGGAGAGTTTGGACACTGTAGGGGCCCCTTGAACAGCATAGAAATGTGAAAGCAACACATTTCCCTTCACTGTTTGAAATGCAGGGACTTATAAGGTCCTTATGATCTTTATGGTACTTACTTCAGATCATTTTATGAAAGCTAGACAAGAAAGGAAGTATAACAATTTTCAAATGTTGTTACCTTCAAAATTAAATTTCATAGAATGCAGACTTTGTTTAATCCCCCATATAAAAACCTCACATTGAATATTAAACATCTTTAAAAATTAGTACAGAAGGACACATAGTAAATATTTAAAACTGATTGCCTGATCATAAATTAATTCAACCATTGTGGAAGACAGTGTGA
>CAUYLG010067167.1:0-86566 GCA_963573385.1 Cacajao melanocephalus
AATTTAAACAATTTCTGTGTGTGTGGTTTGAGACGCGATGGGGACACTCCACACCATCATTGTTTATCCTCAACAAACAAAAAAAAAAAAAAAAAAAAAAAAAAAAAAAAAAAAAAAAAAAAAAAAAGTGAATGTGAGAGCTTTCAGTGGAGTGCTAAATAGTTAAATATATGAAAAAAGGTCTGAGTTAGAGACATCACTGTGAGACTCATAAGCACAGAGATACCACTTCAAACCTTGTCAAGATATGAAACTATTTTGGGAGATAGACAGAAAAAGGATTAAAAGAAGGTTCAGGACTGAGCAGGTAGAAACTCAGTATTCAGGAGTTGCAAGAGAAAGAGCTGGTGAAGGAGACCAATGACTGGCCAGTGAGGATTATGAAAACGTAGTTTGAGGACTCATGGGAGGCAAGAGGGAAGAGCATTTTTAAAATGAGGGAAAACCTCAGCTTAATCAGATGGAATAGGATGAGAACCAAAAGGTTGCTGGATTTGGCAATTGGGATATGATGAAGATCTTGACAAATGCAGTTTCAGTGAAGTTAGAGGAGAATAAGATAGCTGTAGGAGGTGAGCATAGATAGAAGAGATAGAAAAGGGAAAATGGGAGGTAAGGAAGTAAAATCATTACATTTAATCAAATAATTTTAGAAGTTTCTATAAAAGGAACAGCAACATGGTGAAGGGGTGCCTGTAAAGAAATGTCGTGTCAAGATAGGTGTTGATGTTTAATGAAAAATCCTAACACATGATGGTATGCTTATGTAAATCCAATAGTAACAAAGAAAGTTTGATAACTGCATGATCAAAATTCTTAATAATGCTAGAAGAAAAATCAAAGAGAGACACAAAAATACAGATAAACATTGGTTTGTAGCTTTGGAAGTAGGAACGTGAGAAACTTTAACTTTCTTCTGTTTTCTCAAAGAAGTATAAGTTGATGTTAAGAGCTAAGTCTTAAAGGATAGAAGAATTTGCAGGAAGTGTGAGAAGAAAAGATAAGGCATAAAGTAGTCATTGTGTGGGAAATATAAAATTTAGACTCCTGGGGAAACACAGTATTATTATATGGAAGGACTGAGCATCCAATTGAGGGTTGGGATAATGAATTTAAAGTGAACTAGTCAGCTTGAGTGGTTTAGTCTAAATATCTTCAGCTACTTTTTTTTTTTTTTTGGTGGAAGATTTATGGACAGAAAAAAGGGAAGTGAAGTGTAGAAAATGGAAGTGATGAACATAAACAGACTAATTACAGCTCTGCATTTGCCTTATTTGAACCTGGTTTGAAGAGTTGGCTGCTTCTGATTGGCTGAAACTCGGAGACTGTAACAAGAGTAGGCTACAGTTTGTTTACACATCCAGTTAGGCTACAGTTTCACTGTGCATAGAGAAACCTTAGGGTGAGCATAGAGTATGTAAGGAGGAAGCTTTAGGCCAAATTGCTCAACTGAATTTAACAGTTTCCTCATTTTGGTCATCTTTTCAATTTTGAGAGACTGATTTTAGGCATTGCTGTCACACAGCCATCATTCTAAATGTACTTATTTGGTCTCAAATCTTACTGGGGAATAGTGGGACAGTGAATTTTGTAAGGTGGGAATAAGAACTTCAGGTTACTTTTTTGTAATGGTTAGGGTACACGGGACCTCCTTGTGCTGGTATCTCCTGTTTTCAGAAGAAAAACAAAACCCGGTCTGCTTTAGAACTCATCTGCTTTCTTAAAGGTTCAGTTTGATTATGTCACATTTAGCATGTAGGGGAAAAAAACTAGATTCATTCTGTGTTGTTTCTGGGGAAGAACTGATCGATCAAAGACTACCTTACAGGAAGAGAAGTTTCAGAAAAAGTTCAGACAAAGAACTTTTCTTACAGTCAAATATGTGTAAAGACAAAATAAGTCTCCTTGCAAAATATTGAAGACTCATCATTGGAGGTATTCAATCTGGTAGGCATATGGACAAGGATCTTCAAGAATCAGAGGCTAATGTCCTTTCAAATGTCCACAGTACATAAGGTCACCAAATCCAGAATAATCCAGCATTCAAGACCATTAGTTTTAATGTGGTGACAATTTTTTCCTGGTCCATGTATTTGGGTTTGTGATATATTTTATTTTTTATATTACGCTTTCAAATATTTGTAACAAAATGAGTGTAGTAAAGTGTAAAACTTACCAGATTTAGAATTAAAATTTCCATCTTTATACACCCACTATGCTGTTTATTATTTCCTTCACTTCACTTTTACACATATGTAATGTGAGAATAACCACTTGATAAATGAATTTATGGTTAATAAAATAGTTTTGGAGAAAGCAGGCCAAAAAAGGTAGTAAGGTTTATAGAAATCTGTGAATTTTCAAAAGGAAAAGAAAACATATTAGATGTTTAGAATAGCATGGAGAGGTTATAATAGCTTGTAAAAGCTCTTCAAGCTTTCCTGATATTCCTATTATATGGAGGGTCACTAATAAGAATGAGGTGAAAAAGCAGAAAGGGCTATAATCATAATAATAAAGCTAGTATCCAACTTATAAATAATTGGTTCTTTATATATTTCCAGTACCTAGAATCTTTTTTTTTTAACTTAAAATATCTAGCCTGAGAATGTATTGGTTTTATGACAGTTTACAAGATGAGAAGTACTAAGGCTTGTTAATGACATGGTTACATCTTCAAGTTCATGACCACAAAGGAGTCTTTAAATATATAGAATACAGTAGAAAACTAATGGCCAGATTATGCCACCCTCAGAACTTTATATAATAGTATGTTACTTTCTATACCAATCTTTCACATTTTTACATTGACTGCCTATGTTAAGAGTTTTCCTACAGGGCTTGAGAAAACAGAGGAAAAACACAGACTCACATCTCCCAGTAATTCAAACTAACTAAGAGAATGGAATTTTGTATAATTTAGTTTCAGGGGTTTAAATTTGGCACCAGTGAGATATTGATGAGTTGGCTGGACAGAGCCTCAGCATGTCATGGGGTTTAGAGCTCTTGACTTAGAAATGTTACAGTTGAGCCATTTTCTACTAGGCATCTTTGGATACATCTTTTAGTGTGCTTCAGCCTCAGTTTTATCCTAACCTGTGCTAATAATTCCATCTCACCCACCTCATAGTTTTTATATGTGGAACAAATTAGAGGGCACATACATTTCAAGCAGGAAGGTACAGGTGGATGATTACATGTTATTTAAAAAAAATTTTTATAGATATTCTTCACACAAGTTACTCATTTGCACATTTGTTACTCAAAAATAATTGCCAAGGCTCAGCAATCTGAGGAACCTACCAAAGATCACAAGCAACAACACAGCCAATATGGAATGTGAGTTTATTAATTTCAAAGCCCAAGATTTTTCAACAGCACCAAAATGCAATTGATGTGTGCCAGTGTTTGCAAACAGCAAAGCGTTCATTTATTCCAGGAATAGCAAAAAGTTATACTAAGAAACAGATTTAATAATAGTATGTTACTTGGCTCTGATTAAATAATTTTTACATAAGCATAATAACTTAAACCATGTCTACCTATTTAAACATAGCTTTATCAGGAAGAAACAGTTTTAGAAGATAATGACAAAATTAATAAACTGAAATACAGTAGTACTAGCATATTACTTAAAAATTTATACGTAATTATTAAAATAATCAGATAAAACAAAGGAGATGAAAATAATGGGTTGTACTAGGAGCAGAGAACACAGGAGCCAAGAGCTTCTGTTTTCTATGATGAGCTTTCTATTGCTACTTGATTTTTAACTGTGTTCGTGTATTACATCGAGAAACACACAAGATGGAAAGTATAGAAAACTTTGAAAAGCTTACAGAGGCTACCCTGTAGATATGCTGCATTTTATGTTGAGCTTTTGAGAGCACTGTAGCATTGAGCTTTTTATTTATATTTTCATATTCTGACAAGTTAGAATATTTAGTGTCTATTAAGATATTTAAAAGGTGAGAGGTTATTAGGTCCCTAGGCAGAATATGTTTACGAAGTTTGAAAGCTGAATTCTTAATCTGTGACCAGTCTTTGTTTTTTACTATTACTCATAGCTAAAAAGCATGTTGCTTTTTTTTTTTCCTGCTGAAGAAGTTTAGTTAGGGTGAAAACTCACAGCAGGATGAATGTGGAAATCTATAGTAAAGATGTAAGAAATCTTGCTTATGATATGTCCAGAAATAATCTCATAATCTTGCTTCCTTCAATTAAGCTGCCAAACTCACTCTGTATTCCTGGAGTTTAGGTACCACTAATGATGAAATGATGAGTGAATTCCTTGAGGGTTAAAATTGCATGACCAGGAAAAGAGAAGTCTTTCCTGAATCACAATATGAATGTGACAGGTAAAGTACTAGGTTTTATGCCTGGCCATACTCAAAAAGCATAGGGGAAATAGATATCTTTAGATAAAGACACCTCTCTATTTTTAGTTGACAGATTGATAAAATGAAAATATATGATAATCAAATTTATATTTCCTAACTTTTACAGAAAAGATTTCCCTCCATGTACATGTGTATGTATATGTAAGGATGCCCATACATATGTATTACACATTTGTATTCAAAATATGCATATGTAAAAAGTTATGACTGATTTTATATCTCAACATAGCAACATTTATATATGTAACTACATGCTGTCCTTTGAAGAACAGTTCTCTTGGATAGCATTGTACTTATCCTAATATTCTTTCTAAATTTCGAAGTCTATTTTTTAAAAAAATTGGCTTCTTTGATAGTACATCCTACCAAAGATGCTTTGAGATACATTGGAGAAAATCAGTGATTTCTGGGAACAGCTGAAAGTATTTGGAATGAAATCTTGTAAAGGTGAGTACATGACCTGAGTCATAGGGTTATGAGTCAACTATGAGCTTTGATGATAAAAGCTAAGTTTATGCTTCTTGTTGTTTAAACTAAAAGTCTCTAAAGGAAATCCAATAGCAAGTTCCATGAATGTTTCTAAAAATGTGTCATCATTGGCTTATGTCTTGAATCTTAAAAGCTGTTCTTTTTATTAGAAAATTATGACTCTGCCCAATACAGCATAAAGAAACAGGCATCTTATAATTATCTCATATATGAGTCCAGATAGATGAATGAGAAATAAATCTTATAAATATAAAAGATGAGTTAAAGAAAGAAAATGGCTGAAGTTAAAGAAATCAGCCAGAAGGCAATATAAAATGGGAACTTAGGCTGGTAAAATACAGGTTGAT
This sequence comes from Cacajao melanocephalus, assembly GCA_963573385.1. Lineage (NCBI taxonomy): Eukaryota > Metazoa > Chordata > Mammalia > Primates > Pitheciidae > Cacajao > Cacajao melanocephalus. Next base: position 5,237 of record CAUYLG010067167.1, read on the forward strand.
ATGGTTTGGCTGTGTCCCCACCTAAATCTCATCTTGAATGTTAGCTCCCATAATTCTCACTTGTCGTGGGAGGAACCTAGTAATTGAATCATGGTGGCAGGTCTTTTCCATGCTGTTCTCATGATAGTTAATAAGTCTTACAAAATCTGATGGTTTTATACATGGGAGTTCCCTTGCATATGCCCTCTTGCCTGCTGCCATGTAAGACATGACTTTGCTCCTCCTTTGCCTTCTACCATGACTGTGATACCTCCCCAACCATGTGGAACTGTGAGTCCATTAAATGTCATTTTCTTTATAAATTACCAAGTCTTGGATATGTTTCTTATTAGCAGCATAAGAACAGACTAATGGAGTAACACAGTTCTACCAGACTAAGTTGTTAGTCATTTTGCCAACAACTATGGAAACCTTCCTAAGAAGTGAAGATAACACAGAAAAAAAGCTGGTTCAAGAGAGAAAGAAAGCACGTGCTTGATGACAACCTTTGCTTTTCTTTATCCAGCCATTTATAAAGACAGATATCTCTAGACCTCACAATTAAGTGGGCTAAAAAATATACTATTTATTTATATTTATACTTTTTATTTACTGGTAGTAGTTGTTAAGAAGACAGAGGAGAAGAGAGGAAGTGAAGATAGAGAACTAGGGATAAGTAAAAATGAAAAGAAAGGCTGAATTTACCCAGGGGAAATTATTGCTACCTCTGAGAAACACAAGAGAGTTAGGAACAGTAACCAGTTTGAGGAATTAGAGAAAGCATTAGTTTATTGTCTTAAAAAGCTAATTTTGCAAGAAAGATATGTTTATGCTTCTCATGTAACTTTAGTACAAAAAGTTACAACCTGAACAGACTCTGCCTTAAAGAAGCTTGCTGTGTAACAACTGAACATATATTTCCACAACGCTTCTGAAATAAGTACTATTATTCTTCTCGTTTTCTGGAGAGAAAATATGGGGATTAGTGAACTTAAATTTGCTCAAACAGTAAGGTTCAGAGCTAGAATTTGATCCCATTCTTAATTTCAGAGTATAAGCTCCTGAACATCTCCATCATATGTATATACTCTTTCCAGATTTCTTGCATTTTCTGCAAGCTAGATTTAATTATATCTTGCCTGTATCTTCGGTAATGATAAATGTAAGTTTCTGAGACTATAGATTTCAACTTAACAAACTTGACAAAACTAATAATGAGCCATAGACAGCTTATTCATAATATTGTCCTGAAATGAAATAAATGTAATGTTTCATTCTCTATTTATCTACATACTCAAACTAACAATACTGATTATTGCCATCAGTAAAATACTTCTTCTTCTTCTTCTTCTTCTTCTTCTTCTTCTTCTTCTTCTTCTTCTTCTTCTTCTTCTTCTTCTTCTCCTTCTTCTTCTTCTCCTTCTTCTTCTTCTTATTATTATTGAGACACCCTTGTCACCCAGGCTGGAGTGCAATGATGCAATCTCACTTCACTGCAACCTCTGCCTCTCAGCTTCAAGCAATTCTCCTGCCTCAGCTTTCCAGGTAGCTGAGATTACAGGCACCCGCCACCACACCCAGCTAACTTTTTGTTTTTTAGTAGAAATGGGGGTTTCACCATGTTGGTCTCGATAGTCTCGAACTCCTGACCTCAGGTGATCCACCCGCTTTGGCTTCCCAAAGTGCTGAGATTACAATTGTGAGCCACTGTACCCTGCCTGTAAAATACTTCTTTAAACAAACAAACAAAAAATGCAAACAATACCAGCTGTAAGGAATACAAATTTCTGACTGGAAAATCTATTGGAAAAATCTGTGTACTTTCATACACACTAAATACTACCTATCGTCTCGGATATGTGTAGCAAACAAAATCTTAATGTTATTGCTTTTGCTTATCACCGTTCCCATAGCATCTTTTTGAACTAAGCTAATAGTACTATCTGCATGGTGCTTTCTACTTATTAAACACTTGAATTATTAAAGTCTTTCTTTATCTTTCTTAGTTCTACTTATGGCAATGTCAGCACTGATCTGCCCTTTATTCCAGGGAAAAGTTACTACTTCTTTCATTTTCCTAAAACAAATACTGTTTTGTACAGAATAAATTAGAGGAAAGGCATTAGAATGTCAGGAGGAAGGCCAAGGATTCTACGTTCCCTCTTACGGGAAGATCTCACTTTCATGGATAACCTCTAGGAATGATCTCATAAGCATAGCCAGAGGAAAATGGACAGACCTTTCAGTCAATGTTAATCTAGGAAGCTCTTCTTCAGCAATCCTGAAATAAGCTTCAGTGAGAACAATTGGAATTGGAAACTTATGGCAGCCATTATTTTTGAAAGTTAATACTTCCTTAAACATGTTTTTATGTTATTGGAAATCAGAGATGAGTTTTATTGATGCTTTTTTTAAAAAAAAAATAACTAAACTGAAAAAAGTAGATACAATCATTGCTTTCTTTTGATTCTCCCTACCCCCGCCCAATCCTGGGAAGTTGTTTAAGAGATTTTAATTATACCTTGAGAAAAAATATCTCCTCAACTGTAAAAAGCAGCTATTGGCAATCCATCATCTGCTCATCTTTATCATAATTATCGTAAAGTCAAAAAGATTATATTTCTACATCCAATGGTGTGATATTTCAGGAGCATACCCCCAAATTTGATTCTAAGCTGTTTACCAGTATTTCACCTGCATTTGTATGAAATGAAAACTAAAGATGGGTTGAAAAAAATATTGTAAGTGTACCCAATCTGATCTTCAATGGTAATGCTGTCAGAATTTCAAAGCTTTCTTAAATGTTTAATGAACCACCTCACATGGTGTTTAAACGTTTTTCACCTTTTTAACAAAGCTTCACAGATATTATGAAGTTGACATCATCTGTTAAGAATTAATGTAGTAATTTGACAGACTCGAAATTTCAAGCATAGTCTAATTATTGCTCATACAAAAAAGCAAAGATTGCACAAAACCATTTCTCAAGCTGAAAATGGAGATTCATGATATTAATTCTTAAGTATTATTTCCAGTACGCTGGTTTTTGTTTCCATAAATCAGAAGAAAAGCATTGTCTCTGTCTTCTAATCTGTCATTGTTTTTGTTGGCCTGAACAATGGGCTGCAGAATGAATTAGCCGTTAAGTGGCCTTTCCACCGTTGGTTTTAAAGTCAAGGTGGATCAGTTAAACCATTAGGAAAAACAAAAAATCACAGTTCACAGATATTATTTTGACTATCATATACCTCTTTGTATGTGTGCATGTGTGTGTGTGTGTGTTTGTAAATGTGTGTAAATAAAAGATAATGGCTTTAAGATACAATGGAAAGAATTGGGAATCACAAAACTAATTTGATCAATACTACAACCAACCTGGATGATTGAGCCTCCTATGAGTGTTTCTTGCCCTGAATCATCTGGCTTGTCTGTCTACTGATGCATCACTCTCACTTTCTACACATTTTTTCTCCTAGACTCAGTCAGATTCACCACACAAGTTGGTATAGCTTACCTCTAAAATGCTGGTTCAGCCATGGGAGTGTAGTGACCACTGAGAGGTTTTGCAGGGCATGGGGACTTTCAATGCTAAAACATGATAGTCTTGGAAAAACCAGGAGGTTCATCATCCTAGTGTATATGCTGTCAAAAGCCAAGCACATAGGCTGACTTTTATGACACCTCTGTCTGGTCTACTGTTCTAAATCATACAATTTCAACTTCAATCAGTTCTATGTTTTACTGAAAAACATATTACCTTACACTAAAAACGAATGAATATATTCTCTAGCAAAAAGGCAACAGAAAAAAGGAGAAGTTTAGAAATTAAGATATGTTTCATCTAGGAATCTTTTCCCTGGGAAAACTTGTGGATCATAAGGAACTGTTCATTACTCTGTTCATCTTAAGGCAGTATTTGATTAAACAAATAACGCTTAGCATAGGTTGTGAACCCACTAAAATCATAGAGCGGAGCCAACAAATCTAATGGCATTTTGCGATGCACGTCTATTTTTAATTCTCTACCCCTCAGCCCAATACTCTAGTTTCTATCCTGGGTAAGGTGCATGTAAATAAGCAAAAGGATGTAGCTGCCATATAAGAGAAATAAATAAAAATAAAATGCTTATAGAGCGTTTTTGTTTTCTTCTTTTCTTCCTTTCTTTAAATGGATAGTTCATTTGATTTTAATGGTTATGTCTTGGATCCGGCAGGCAAACCCTTCTTACTGATGGGGTCTCTACTTAACTGGTGTCTCTGTCATCAGCCTGACCTTGTAGCTTTTTCTAGTGCCATTATACCCTGGGCGCTGGCTTATTTTCATACAGCAGCCCCCTCTGCTTGATCCCACTTCATCTACTTCACGGACACAGACATTTGTTGGGCTTATTAGCTCAGCAGGAGCCTTATCATATTTTGTATCTGAGGCTGCTGGAGATGTCAGGAGATGGAAATGCCGTGTAGCTTTTTATCCTCCTTTCTTTCACTTTCTCCTAGGGCCCAACACTACATTTGGATTCAGTGCTCTCTTGCTACTAGCTTCTGCGATCTCTTTAAATATGTCTAGCTTTGCCCATCTGTACCAATAACACTGCAAAGGCTTAGCCATGATTAGGCTGTCAAGATTTATTAAGTTAAAAAGTATCAAAGTTTCTTGCCACAACCCCAGACCTTTTAAGAATCTACCTTCTTTGGAATCCCTTCCCCTCCTCCTCTCTATCATTACAGTCAATGTGCTTCGCTTGACCTTGACCAACATCTGCACCCAGGGAACACTAATGAATTTGGGCCAATTCATCTCCGAACTCCAAATTTAATCAAGCTGACATGCCAGGGAAAGCAGACCATAATTAACTCCTAGCATTTTAGGTAATCTGTACATTTTCATAGATTTCACCTGATATGTTTTGCCATGCTAAACATTTCCGTTTTCTTTAAGATATACTGTTAAACAAATATATGCATCTGTAGTGGCTATTTTTTTTTAATATTAGAGAATTGTGTTTGTGTGCGTGTGTATCTATGTATGTGTACTTTTAATTTTGGAAGTATACTGACACTAAATATGACAAACAAATACCCCTTGCTATGTAACAAGGACCTACACAAACTACAAAGCTGTTGAAAACGTATTTCATGATTTTGTTTGTCTTTAAGATAACTGACTGCTCTAGTTAATTTAATACATTGATACATATATGGCCTTATGTGATTTTAAGTAGTTCTTAATGCTTGTACTTCTCTATTATAACTTGGCCATCACTTTGTTGGAGGATGGATTATGTCATTCATATAGGATGTTATTGCCTTTCTTGTGTTAACTAAACAGAAAATGCTATAAATTGACAGAAATTCTCATATCTCCAAATGAATTGATTGGTTCCTATATATTCATTTATAAATGTTATTACTTAATATCAGGTCAAATCATGATCCAATTTGTCTTTGATAAACCCATGAATGATGATCAGGCAAGTTTGTTAGAAAAAGTAAGTCTGCAGGGTTAGTCACTAAATCAGACTAATGTAATCTTTGAAACTTTGTCATTACTCCACTTATAATATGTTTATACTGGTGTTGATGTGTTTCAAAGTGAGAAGAGTAGCATGCAATAGAAAATCTTTCATTTCCAAAGTAGCCTGCAATGTAAAAAAAGAAGGTGATAGTCCAGGCATGGTGGCTCAGGCCTGTAATCCCAGCACTTTGGGAGGCCAAGGCCTCCTGAGGTCAGGAGTTTGAGACCAGCCTGGCTGACATAGTGAAGCTCTGTCTCTACTAAAACTACAAAAATTAGCTGGGTGTGGTGGCAGGCGCCTGTAATCCCAGCTACTCGGGAGGCTAAGGCAGGAGAATCACTTGAAACAGGGAGGTAGAGGTTGCAGTGAGCCAAGATCGAGCTATTGCACTACAGCCTGAATGACAAAAGCAAAACTCTATCTCAAAAAAAAAAAAAAAACAAAAACCCAACCAACCAAACAAACATAGTATGATAGCATTATTTCATTCTTATTTTATGTCATATTTTCTATAAACAAATCCAAAATTTGTGTTCTTTATTATAAATAGGTGTTCAAGGAAGATATTTATAGGTATCCTATCATTCAGTGAAGAAATTTTCAATTTGTAATATAGAATAAACTCTAATGAATATATATTATCAACCAAATATTATACACATAATGACCAATCACACATATTTATGCTGGCTAAGTAGAGTTAAAACTTTAATTAATATTTTCACACAAATTGTTACAATATCAATTGAAACACATTTCATCTTTAGTGACATGCTTTTTTACATAACGAAAAATTCATTTAGAATTTACTGAGAACCATAACAGGCATTACTGTTAACCTTGTATGACAAGATTTTGGTCATTTGGAAATATTTGGAAGGAACGGAAGTTTCAATATTAATTAGAATAGTGCATTCAATAATTTTTTAAAAAAACATATACTTTTTGAAAGTAAAGATAATTATAACTGTTTAAAAATCTGGAATATCTTTGTATGCTTTTAGCAACTGCTAAATTTCGCAATTTTAACAGCTAATATTTCTTTTTTTAAAATAAAATAATATCATTTTCCTTTAACTTTTAAAAGGGATATGCTAAGAATGGAATTTTTAACCTACCACTCATCCTTAAATCTATAGGTACTAGTTTAACTGAAACCCAAATAATCAAATTATTTTTTGTGACTTCAGATATTAAATAACAAGGACAAACCATCATGTGCTTTATTTTAATCCTTTTACCTAGTTGTCTTGTTAATATCTAAATAAAACATTCCTTCATTTAGTGTTTTTTTCTCATGTAAAGAACTTGAGGTAAGTATGTTTACTCATCAAGCATGAGAAATTGAAAAATGAGGCACCAATATTTGACAAAACTTAATTAAAATTGAACTATAAATTTGTGGTTGTATTAACAAAGAAGATCATTCATTTAAAAAATCTAGCTCTATTGCTTTGTTCATAAAATTACATTGTTTTATAAGGGTACACAAATATGCAGCAGAAGGGATAGTAAGCAAAGATGAGAGATGGATGGTTTCTTTGTTTTTTTTTTTCATTAATCTTGTATGTTTGGGATATATAGCTCTCATCTGTGATTAAAAAATATAAAAATCATGTAAAAAAGGAAAGTTTTGTGTTAAATGGCATCAATATTAAGGATTCTGGTTGAATGAACAATACTTTACATTTATAAGGTCTGCAGGTGCTACATTAATGTCACCATTCTCACTTAATTGGTAGATAACCCTAAAGTGCCAAAGGAATTACTAAAGATGTTCCAGGGCTAATGTAAACAGTAGACTTGTGCTTTTCAGAGATTTTCATATGTAGAAAAATGTCTTACTTGGGTTTCTATTTGTTTAATATTCACTAAGGAGCCCAGTATATAACTGGCTTAGAAATGCTGATAAGGAATCCCTGATAGTATTTTGTTTATATAGATAATATGTTTTTGTCTGTGGTTGCCAGTTTTGTGGGATGGTCCAAAATCTTCAAGTGGGGACAATTAAGGCTGGAAGTGATGTGGGAAAAAATCTCTGTTACGTTCATGTTAAGAGTAATGACAACATATTTGCATGGTATGTTACAGTTTATACTGTTCTGTCATGTATCTTTCTCATGTGATCCTCCCTAAAATTTCATAAAATGGTAAAGTTCTTTGACATGCCCTGCAAAATTATGAGCACTGTTTTTAATATCAGATGGATCTGTGTTCAGACCTTGCCTCTCCCACTAGCTTATTGAACCACTTTAAGATTTGATATCATCCTATATAAATCCTATGTAAATTTTTTCCAGGATTGGGATCATTGACAGATTAAACACGAAAAGATGTATAAAGCACTTACACAGTTCCTGGCACAAACATCAGCTGCTTTCATTATTTAAAGACTAAGACTACGTATTTTTAACTTGGTCCACTATTTTGTATCTGGTACAATGCCTTGGAGTCTAGTTGATATTTGTTGAGGAAACGAATGAAAAGTAAAATAACATAACTCACAGTAACACAGTAAAATGATTTGTTTAAAGTTATGTGCCGGGAAAGTAGTGGAGATGAGAATCAAACCCATGTTCTGAGCTCCAAGGTTTTTCCTGTGTGCTGCTCATGCTGGGAATGTAACCACTGCTCTGCCTTTCTCTCTCAGGGTATTGGATGCTTCTCTGTCTACCACTCCGATGATCACTGCACCAACCTTTTTGCTGCTCTAGCATCTTCATCATGAATATCTAGTAGTTATTTATTGTTTCAAAGGTTTAACAAAGCATAACACCTGGCAAGATATTATAACAACACAAAAAAACTAGTGCCAGAAGTTGTTCAAACTGATGCCATAGTGATGCACAAACACAAACTGCATTTCCAGGCTCCCTGCTTTGAAAAATGTCAATTGATAATACATTGTAGTAATTTTACAAAAGTAATTAGTTTCATATAACACATTGTGCCCTTAAACAACAAGAGAGCAGAATTTCTATTTTGATTATATAAACGGCAAGAGTCAGAAACATGCATAATTATTTCACATTTTGTTAGAAATGAAAGATTTGTGATGCACTGGCACCTGGAAGCTCACATACAGAACCCAAAACCTTAAGGAGGATTTGGGGATCCAAAATTCTATGAGCAAAAACGTAGCATAAAAATATTAACAACTTTAAAGCTAGTATGGAAGAAGGCATACGAGAAATGTGTTAACAACAAAAAGTCTTACTATTATCAATAGCAACAAAACCAAGAAATAAAACAAAACCACACAAAAAAGGAAGAAAGCAAGAACCTTAAGATTTTAGTCATTGCAGTCACTTTAAGATGAATTTCTCTTCTATTGTCATATGATATTTTTGGAAAAATTTATTTATTTTTGTTTTCAGTATTTTTTAATGCTAACCTTTATATAACCAAGAAAGCCATATAAAAACAATCACTTGGGTGGGGATGAAGAACTCTTATGGAATTCTCAATATATGGCACAAAATATTTTTTACTGTAGTCATACAATCCTAGGAGACAAGCACCTATAGGATTGATTAAATCAACTGGGGATTAAAGCATATAGAAGAAATACCTAAATTTTATATATGGGATGAATATAAACTTCTAGATTTGAAAATCTTATTGAAAGAAAAGGAAAGGCATATCTTTATGGTTGCTACATTTTTTATTCAACGATGAGAGCCTGCAAGATATTGAGAGAGAAAGAAAGAAAAAAATTGACTTTGTACTCTGTGTTCAGGAAAAAGTGCTTTGGACAAAAAAAATAATAAAAGGTCACAGTTCAAATTAAACTGCCAGGCAGTCTATACATGACCTGCTCATTATATATTTATTGTTTCTTGACTATGGAAAAATGATCATTATCATCATGGTTTTCACCTGACTTTCAAAAATGAATGCACATTATCTTTTGCATTATCTAAATAGAATAGGCTATGTTCCGTGCAGTTGCAAAACTTAAAATGATAGAATGTTCATTTAGCCCGCCCGTCTCACCCGTCTCTTTCCTGCCTCCTTTCTGTTGGGAGGGAAGGAAAGGGAAAACAGGTCTTTGTTTTTTTTTTCTTTCCTTTGGCAAACAGGTAAGCAAGCAGTTGTTTCAGTAATCAATGCCAGTGTCATTTTATGAGTCAGCAAGACATGTTGAACGCTCTCTTGGTGAGGGGCTGACTCTATTACTCCCCAGAGCTTTAACCTTCTCTGGCTTAATGCCAGAGGAGTTTGATTGGGTCCCCAAAGCTCAGGAGGAGAGGTCCCCATCTCACATCTCATTGCCATACAGGAGATTTGTTTATATGAATGAAAAGTAGTCCCTAATTTCTCTCTCGTTTCTCACTTATAGCTGAGGTTGAAAAAGGGTGCCTTAAAAAAATTCTAATTTCCCAAGCATGTACCGAAAATAAAAATGACAAATTAAATATAGTTTTAAAGTACTTCACTTTACATTTCCATTTATTGTCTTCAACTAAAATGGAAAAAAAAATCACAGGTGTTTTGCAACATGCAGCTTAGGTATAACAATCTAGTTTTTGATGCTCAGGGTTAAATTTAAATCCACGTGGCCTGGTTACCAATCTCCACAGTTGCACCCAGGCAGGACTAGGAAAGATTGATGATTGTGATTGTGAGATTAATCCTGTAATGTTTACAAGACTCCTGAGCTGAAGCCTGATTGGTCGTATCATGCTACCCAGAGAAGGCCGCTTGGCTTGCCAGGGTAATTTCTTCTGATGCAGTAAATAACTAGGCGTAATGAAAATACTCTGATGTATTCCACTGCTTGATTGATGCTCTGCATGTGATACGGTAAAAGCAGTGAACTTCCTATCACAAATTTACATATACAAACCAGCAGAAGACTCATGATAATGTCAGCATCCAGCAGAAGCCCTGGGATGCTACACAATTTTATAGCAGTTATGAATTACTGTTGACCTTTCTGGCCTCTTATACCAGTATGCTAGACTTGAGCATATTGAAAGTCATCAGTCTGAAGCAGTCATTCTTTACATAATTATGGCTATTTGCGTGGGGGACGGCAGTGTTCTCTTTTATTGTTAAGAATTAGCATTAAGGGATAGCAGTGCTGTGACCTGCCATATTCTCTGCTGCTTTATACACATTTTAATAAAAGCAAGCAAAAGGACACTAAAAATACTTCAACATGTTTTCAAAGTACAATCATACCGAATTGAGAATGTTAACTACTTTTCAGTATTTTTTTTTTCTAATTGGAGAAACATGATGCTGGCAATTTGCATTCATTTTTTTTTAAATGTAGTTATATTTAAAATTTAAAAAAATTGTTTCTTTGTAATATTTATGCCAAATGTTCTTATTAATTTTATCTTTCTATGAACTTGGAAAATAGTTGATAAGACCAAAGATGATTTTTGAGTCCATATATAGATTAAATTTTTGAATTCATGTAGATGTATTACTGAACGCAGCTCCATACTTCATACTAAATATTTGAATAATCAGCCTTTCAGAGCATCACTAAACACAGCTCCTTATTATCATTTGCATTTTAATGTTCTTAAAATTATTACACTAAGGGAAATGTTGTTGATACATTACAGCATTTCCTCTAAATGTGTGATTATGTTAATGAGTTTTCAATCAGTATCCTAGCCTGACACCATAAGAAAATTTATGCAAAGTTCATACCCTGTCAGGGCCTTTAATCAGGACCATTTATTAGAGCCCTGCCTTCTTTGATGGTTGCTGCTGCCTTTATTAAATATACTGACTTGGCCATCTGAAGAAAAGGACAATAAAAGGTTACTGGGGATGAAAGCATAAATGCTATTTGCTCATGTTTCCTTTACAGACACTTCTTCAATAATTAAGAAAGGGCTTTCTTTGGCCTTTTAGACTTTTGAAGTGCATATCAAACATAACAGTTCTTGTTTTTACGGAATGCTTAATACTTACACTTAGTCTTAAACAGAAGTAAACTAACTTAGAGATTGGAAGCACAGGAATATCCATCCCTTTATACGCACACGTGTGTACACACACACATATATAACATTTCTACCAAAAAATCACAACCTCATCAAGTATGTGGCTTTACATCACTAGATTTTTCTCTAAGGAAAACAGATATGCTCTAGGTAACATAGAAAATAATTAAAGTAAAATGATGCTACTACTTTTTGGTATCAACAATGGATACCTTTTTTCCCCCTTCTTTTGTTTTTTACATATAGGAACTTAAGTGGAACTGTGACTCTAGTATATTAAACTGTGAATTTGACAAAACAGTTTTCAATAGAGAAAGTCTGATTTTTTTTGCTCCTGACATTAGTACTAGTGATTTTAAACAATTAGCTAATACTCTCCCTATACATTTATAGAAGGGTTGAAATTGGCATGAACAGCACCATTTTTTTTTTCTGGATTGTATGCAGAGAAAAACAAAACAAACAGAAGCCCGAGCTAAGCAGTATTGACAACCTGGGGTTTGGATACAAATCCAATATGAGGAAACAGACTCACTTCAATGAAATACAAATAAACAACAAATTCTGTTTTAACATGTCTAAATAGGTAGTAGGTGACTGACAGGCTTGGGTCTCCTAGGAAAGCCATTAGTTGAGAACTTGATAGGAACACGTTTGATTTGAATGTACGTGGCATTTCCCCTCAGGGGGTGAGCTGAGTGGTAGAGGAGGAGTCACTGAATATGCCTGCTGGGATATACCTAAGAAAATGAAATCTGTAGGGTACCATAATACTAACAACTGTATAACTCTATCATCAATTTCGAAGGCTTAGTAATTATAGCAGTTTGCTGATTGCTCATTTTGCTTGTTTTCTCACCTTCTTTAAATTTCACTTGTTTTGCCTTCCATTCAAATTCTAAGGGCATTTTTTATAACTAGAATATTGTTCATCTTCAAGTAAAAATTAGTTTTCAGATTTACATTTATATTTGCTGATTATAAAAATTATTCATGACCTGCCTAAGATAACTGTTAAAATGTTTATTTTTTAAAAAATGGTTTGTTACCTAAAATTTGGTAAACAAAGTGATTATTACATACTTTTCAAAATTTTTGTCCCCAATTAGCATAGTAATTCATATCTATTTATTCAAGCTTATAAACCACAACTGCTAAGCCTATAAGAAAGTCGCTCTGAATTTTTGTTTCTTGGATTAGTGATGCTTGTTATATTTTTTCTCTGAAAAAAATAGCCTTATATATACCTAGGCTGCTAATCTGGATTTAACAATATATAAAAATAAGTAAATTGTTGGCCATATTTATAATTTTTCGGGACCTAGAAATTAATAATAACAAGCTATAGTGTCAATTATGCTACAAATTTAAGCATTGGTACACAAGAATTTTTATTTAAGGAAGCACTGAGTTAATCCTATTTGTGTAGGAATAAAAATTAAAGAAAACCTTAGTGAATGAACCCTTTGACGCCACATTATGTTTAATTTTATGCACGTGTTTCTAATACACTGCATCATGTAACAATCATTTTCTCTGAGTGCTGATCTATGTTTCACCCCTCCTTCCTTAACTTCATCCTGCTAATATGGACACACACACACACACACACCCCAGGCCAACCAACTGAATCAAGTACTATCTGTTGGCTTGAGAAAGAAATGTGTAGAATGCATCTTTAAGCACATCAAAACAACCTATAATGTGTCTTTGTTATTATTTCCAATATATTATTATAAAGTATTGAATTATTATTTTACTTATATTGGAATTAAAAATATATATGTCTGGTTTTATCAAATAATAGGGAATATGATACTTCAATTCACAGGGAAGACTGCAGAGAAAATACATGAATGTTAAAACTAATAAACCTCACTGACAAGATATACATTTCTGGCATTAGGTTTCTTTCCTAGCACTCTGTATATCTGGACAAATATTCACAATATTTCTAAATATGTATATGTATAGGGAATGCATATGCACGTAGCTGCTCCTCTCCCTTCCCCCTTCCATATGTTGGAGCCTTACGAGGTGAACAATAAGAATGAAAATCAGCTTCTGCAAAAGGCAGCAGCAATCCCATGATTCCATCTGAGCCCATCACTTAACATATCATTCATAATGCTAGCCTGCTCCCATCATCCTTGCTCTGTCAGTAGTATCTTTCTTCATTTTCTTCTGCTACTCAGTTCCAAGAAAGTGGAACCACTGTATCATTTACTGTCCACAACCTAAGCTGCTGATTTAAGGGTTGATTTGTTATTTTCCATAATGTCATGTACAATTCTTTTTTTATTTCAATGCAAAGTCTAAGTTGGAGAAAAGTCTTAGATAAATTTGACAGTGGAAGGTTTGGATAAGATTAAATTTATCTATATATTTGAATGGCTCTATATGGTTTTAAGCATTTTAAAAGATTTAAATAAGTGTTTTATGGTAAGCAGTCCTTTTTCTCTTTCAAGACTGCTACACATTAAGTGGACAAAACAAATGGCCTAAGATATCTTTAGCACGAGTTAAAGGAAATCTTTCTTATCACTGAAAATTGGTGACTCAAAAATGTCTATAATGAGAAGGAAAAACATTTATTCACTATATCCTGAAATAGTTATGGTCCCATTATGTCTAACAAGGACTCCTGAAGGCAAATTCGTTATAATTTGTATTTTTTCTTATTATTTTTCACAGTGGACAGTGATGACTCTCTGACTTAAAACCTAATCACCAGTGCCTATTAAATTTGGGTTTATATGTTGCTGAAGGTAGAACTGATTATCATAGCGAATGAAATACTTGTTTGGCCTATTCCCAGAGGGCAAAAAGTCATTCTTCAAGGTGATGCATCTCATTTGAGGAATACATTAACAACTGAAGGCAGTTAAAAATACATGTGAACTCCCAGTGAGGCAAATCTGAGGTTGACCACATATATTTACTGGCTGGCTCTTGCCTCATTCAGGGAGGAAAACTGTGGTATAGAAGGCTGATTTCTGCAACACGCTAGAACTTAATTTACAAATATAATGTGGCATGTGGATCATGTATGCTTAGAAAATATTTAAGTTTTAACATTCTGTATAAGTTTGTATGCTTTTATACATCATCAATGTTATAGAAAAATAAATTGAAATTATGAGTTCTAACAGCATTAAAAGACAATATGTTTGGTTAAAATTAACCTCTCTTTTCAAAGATGAGACTTTGAATGACTTACTATGACTTAAATAATATCAATGCAATTGTGTAAGCATGGATTTAAAAGCTTAGCCAAAAATGCTCAAAGCCTAAATTATTTAAAAAAGAGTTACTGGTAAATGAAACAGGTTAGATAATGATTTTCTAAATTAAATGGACATCCATAGTCAAATAGATGATAGGATATGGGGATATGGTATGAATAAAAATGACCAATGTCAATTAATATTATTTTGCATTTTTGCTTTGCTAATTTGTTTGGTACAAAAATTCCAGTATTTAGATGTGAAATTATAATGCACTAATGAAAAATAAAGACATAATTCAAATTTAAGCATATACTTTTTTATTGCCTCTAAGATATAACAAGTGTAAAGAAACTCTAGGAATCTTCAGAATTTTCAGATAAACATATTACTTCACATAGTAATAGGCTACAAAGAAGTGCTAGCAATGAACGAATCTACTGGTAAGTAAATTCAAGAAAAGCAAAAATTTGTAAATTTGTAAGGTAAAACGTAGTAAAAATTCACAATGAGAAAAAAAATCCCCTTTTATAAATGCTTTCTCATACATTATCTTATTTAGTTACCACAAAAACTCTGAGAGGTGGACAGAGATGTTCCGTTGGTCTGAAAACTGATTTTTAAAGAAGATGCACAACTCACCCAACATCGGGGAGCCTGAAAGTGCTGGAGATGGGACTCAAGTTCTATCTAGTCTTCACACTTCTGGCTCAGTGCTCATTTTTCGAAACCACACTGCTCCTTTTTTTTTTTTTTTTTTTTTTTTTTTTTTTTTTTTTTCAAGTAAAGGGTCTGTGAACATATTTCACTCAGTATGATGTATACGTTTATTGGGAGAGTGACACAACAGAGCAGTGAAGTGCAAACCATAGAAATGAAGTTATGCATAAAGCTGTATAAGAAATACGTATATTGAAGTCCTATTTCATGAAGGTACTAAGGCCATGTGTTTTCCTATATTATTTGTGGGCACATTGCTATTCCTATATTATTATTATTATTATTATTGTTTACCTTCTTTGTTGCATCATATTGTTTTAAACAAAGTGTGCTTCAGGCCATATGGAACAAGAATGATGCACTTTGATTAAAAAAATAGCATTATCTACGTTCAAGTGTTAAACTTCTCCCTTGCCACAACCTGAGGGCATTGCAGGTTCATGATGGAGGGAATGCATTTCTGTCTCTAGGGAGGGCATCCTTTTCAGCTGATTTTAGAGCTGAAATAACAGGAGTTTCAGAGGAAGCTTCTGCCCTTTCATTCAGCTGCCTGTAAAGTGTTGTGAAAGCTGAGAACAGAAATGGCAGTGATTGAGAATTTTAAAAAGTGGGGGAGAAAGGGGAAACAACCAAACAGGCTCCCACTGCCCTGAATGAAATCTACTGGTTTGACGTTCTGTTTGATTTTTAGAAGCCTGACATTTCCTAATTCATTTGAAGTCATTAAAAAGAATAGAACACTGTTAAAATGAAAGGAAAAATATAAGAGAATACTAAATGATCTTCAAATATGGCATTATTTGTCATTTCTATCTGTCCAAATGCATTCAAATCTGATCTTATATTCAACTTACTTTTATTAACCAGATGTTAGATTTTTTTCACCATTTTCCCGTTAATTTATAATATTAAAAATATTTAATAATTAATTCTAGTTTAAAAGGCCATTATGGAAATTGATCATATTACATTACCTCCCAAGTTACTTTTAAAAACTATATTACAGTGACAGCATGACCTTATTATTTTTAAAAATAAAATTAGGAATACTTGAGAAGTAATTTCTATGAAACCCATTAAATAAAGATAATGTTTAAAGATAAAAAGCAGTGTAGATATTACTTAAGAATGTGGGCTCTCGAATCAAAGATCTAGATTTGAATCTTGGCCTCTGACATTCTTCTCAGTGCTTCGAGTTTTTGATCTGTGAAATGAGAGAAAGTATAAAATTATATTTCATGAAATTGTTGTGAGATTTTCATGCAAATGTTTTAAACAGTGTCTGGCACGTATAAAATACTTAATATGTATTAGCTATTAAGTAAGATATTTTTTAATGGTGTTGCAATACAATACGGCTTAATATATACACGTTCTAAGCAAAGGCAGGAGTTTTAGAGAATCTGGAAAGAAGTTTAGTTCAGGCAGTTTATAGTTAAAGAAGTAGAGGAGTGGTTCCAGCTTTGGAGTCAGGGCTCCGACTCTTTTAGATGTTTAACTTTGGTTTAGCTGCTCTTAAGCCTGCTTCTTCATCTGTAAAACTAAATGATAATACTAATTATATAGGTTTTTTTTAAGCAGGAGAGATGTTAGCATATATAATAAGCCAGTGTCTGGAGATAGGAGGTGTCTGAGATATGGTTGTTACAGTATTGCTGGTGGTGGTGGTGCTAAAAGAGGTGGTGCTCAAATAAAGGAAAGGAGGAAGTGCGGTGGAGATACAGAGTGCAGAACATAGCGGAATCACTTGCAAAGCTGCAGTTAAGTTTTTAGTAAGATTCGATAGTTCAAACAGTTGAGACTTAATTTAGCTCAGCTTAGTAGTCATGTTCTATTAAGGTCAAGCAGACCAAAATTGGTGTTAAGAGAGGTTGATTCTGGGGCAGCACCAGGGATAGCTCCCAGTAGCCCTCAGAATAAAACAGACCACTTCCAATTCCTCTCCCAAGTCTCTGCTTAGGCTTTCAAAGGTTAGGTTCCTATGCAACATAGTATCGATGTCCTAGCCACAGCAATCAGGCAAGAGAAAGAAATAAAAAGCATCCAACAGGAAAAGAAGAAGTCAAACTATCCTTCTTTTCTGATGATATTATCCTATACTACACAATCCTAAATACTCCACCGAAAGTCTTCTAGACTAATAAATGACATCAGTAAAGATTCAGAGTACAAAATCATTGTATGAAAATCAGTAGCAGCTCTATACTACAATAACATTAAACCTGAGAGTCAAATCAAGAACACAGTCCCATTTACAACAGCCACACAAAATATAAAATATCTAGTAATAGAGCTAACCAAAAAAGTAAAAGATTTCTGCAAGGAGAACTACAAAATGCGGATGAAATATATCAGTGATAAAACAAATAAATGGAAAAAATTTCATGTTCATGGATTGGAAGAATAAATATTGTTAAAATGGCTGTGCTGCCCAAAGCAATTTACAGATTCAGTGCTATTCCTATCAAACTACCAATGTCATTTTTCACAGAATAAAAAACATTATTAATGTATATGGAACTACAAAAGAGCCTGGATAGCCAAAGAAGTCCCAAGCAAAAAGAATAAAGCCAGAGGCATCACATTATTGTACTTCAAACTATACTATAGGGCTACGGTAACCAAAACAGCATGATACTGCTACAGAAACAGAAATGTAGACCAGTGGGATGGAATAGACAACCTAGAATTAAGCCACATATTCTAAAACCAACTTATCTTCAACAAAGTTGAAACAAAACAAACACTGGGGAAAGGAATCCCTGTTCAATAAATGGTGCTGGGATAACTGGCTAGCCATATGCAGAAGAATAAAAGTGGACTTCTGCCTTTCACCACATACAAAAATTAACTCAAGATGGATCAAAGACTTAAAAGTAAGACTTCAGATTACAAAAATCCTAGAAGAAAACCTAGGAAATAATCCTCTAAAGATTGGCCTAGGCAAAGAATTTATGACTAAGTCCTCAAAAACAAACACAACAAAAATAAAAATTAACAATTAGAACCTAATTAAACTAAAGAGCTTCTATTCCACAGCAAAAGAAACTATCAATAGAGTAAACTGACAACCTACAGAATGGGAGAAAATAATCACAAACTATGCATCTGACAAAGGTCTAATATCTAGAATATTTAAGGAACTTAAAGAAATCAACATGCAAAAAACACATAAACCTTAAAACATAGGCAAAGGAAATGAATAAACACTTCTCAAAAGAAGACATATATGTGGCCAAAAAACGTGTAAAAAAGATGCTTGTCATCACTAATCTTCAGAGAAATGCAAATCAAAACCACAGTGAGATACCATCTCATTTCAGTCAGAATGGCTATCACTGAAAAGGCAAAAATAACAGATGCTGGTGAGGATCAGAGAAATGGGAACTCCTATACACTGTTTGTGGGAATGTAAATTAGTTCAGTCTCTGTGGTAAGCTGCTTGGAGATTTCTCAAGGAACTAAAAATAGAACTCCCATTTGACCTAGCAGTCAATCTCATTACTGGGTCTATACCCAAAGGAAAACAAAGAATTCTACCAAAAAGATACATGAACTCATAAGTTCATCACAGCATTATTCACTGAGACAATGATATAGAGTCAACCTAGGTCCCATCAATGGTGGACTGGATAAATAAAATATGGTATACAGAATACTATGCAGCCGTAAAAAGTGAAATCATGTACTTCATCACGACATGAATAGAGGTATAGACCATTATCCTAAGTGAATTAATGCAGAAGCAGAAAAGCAAATACCACGTGTTTTCACTTATAAATGGAGCTAAGCATTGGGTGCACACAGACATAAACATGGAAACAATAGGCACAGAGGACTAGTAGAGAGGGTAGTGCAAAAGAGGGGCCTGGGTTGAAAAACTGCACATTGGGTGCTATGTTCACTACTTGGGTGATGGAATCCATACCCCAAACCTTTGCATCAGGCAATATACTCATGTAAATTACAAATTTCCACATGTACCCCGAAATCTAACATAAAAGTTGAAATTATTTAAGAAGAAAATAAAGGATAGAAGAAGGGTTAGGTTCCTTTTAAGCAGTTCCCAACACTGATAAAGACCAAAGTTCATCCTTTATTTACCCAGCAGTTTCAGTGTTCAAAGGATGACCATGCTATGGCCTAGGCTAGATGGAAGACAAGGAATAAAGTTATCTCTGGCTTGGTGAGAGCTGTTTATTAAGCGTCATCACAGTTCTTTTTGGTTGTCTTATTCCTTTAGGTTGGTGGATTTTCAGGGCTAACGTCACAGCACACAATTGTGTTAAGATCTGTTATGAGGCATTTAACAAGAAACTAAATTTAAAAAGCAAATCAGAGAAGACGGTACATTATGATAGAATTAAAAATACAAAACTCAGAAAAAATACAAAATATAAAATAACTTATTGCTTAGAAATACATACAAATGCAGTAAAAGTATAAAATGCAAGAGAATATTCAACACAAAATTCAAAATAGTGGTACTTCTAGATGGTGGCTATTGGATCAAATCAGGAAACTTACTAGTAGCTTCAAATGCATTTTTCGTATTTTATTTCTTAGATTGGATCATAAGTTTATTGGGTTATATTTTCAGAATTACTGAAATTATCCCAGGCAACTGCTTTCTTCTCTGCTTTATCCTAAGTTAAAAATTACTTTTATCCCTATCACTCCATGTAAGACAATGTGGGGAAGCATTGTGACCATATGCCCAGGTATACCCATAGATACTTTTCCACCTCAATTTCATCAAGCTGACTTCTGGCGCATCAGTTTTCCCTTATGTCAATTCATTATTTCAAAAACATTTATGAACAGCTGTGCTAATAGTAAAAAGGCTCATCATGTTTACCACTTCTTATGGTGGAAGAAACTCACTGGCCCATATGCCTGAGACTAATGCTTTGAATAACTGAAATCTGAACTCACTGTTAAGAAAGGCATTAACTTCTATTGTTATCTTTCTACAATTTTTGGTGACATAATATTTAAGTATAATTTAACTATGTATAATTATGACTACTTCCAGAGCTGACTGTGGGACAGAGGATTCTCTGTGTTTCTTTTTTCTTCTTTGATTTGTTTTGTTTTCCTCATATTTTTGAATGCTTGTGGCTTATGACCTTGTCTTTCTTTGCTTTGAAGCTCCTAACAGATCAATTGGACTCACTGCCCAGAGAGATTGGAATGGAGAGGTGAGTAGAAAAATTAGTGCCCATTTTTGATCCAAGGGCCTTTTCAGGGACTAGCTTCTCATAAAAGATCAGACTGGTAGGTTTTCAGTAGACAGTATCGTGAACTTGAACAAAGAATTCCTAAGTTCGAGTAAAAACTCAAAATATTAACAAGTGTCTGAGACCCTAGCTAGGTCGCTTAACTTCTCTTGGTCTCTGTTTACCCCTTTGTAAAATTGAGCAACTGTAACCATCATTTTTTCCTTAGTGTTAGACTTAGTAAAATAATTTTGAAAGGTTTTGTGAATAGCAAATTGCCACACTAATGTACAATATTATTGTTATTATCCTCAACTTCTCTCTGTTCCTCAATTAATTTATCTAGACACTCACAAAGTATTGTCCATGTGACTTTATAAATAGCTTTAGAACGAGTCCACTTCTCTCTGCTATTACCACAACCTAGGTGAAGCTACTATTTTCTCCCTGCCAGAGAGCTTGTGGCTGGAGCTTCCTGTCTTCCTTTCCTTCTCCTTATCACCATGCAGTTAATTCACCAAAGTGGAGCCAGAGAGATCTTTTAAGAAATGCAAATCTGATTATAACACTCTTCTGCTTAAAACCCTTCACTGGCATCCCATTGTTATCAATAAAGACCAAAACATTAAGTGGGTTTAAAAACTCCGCATGGTCTACTCCAACCTACTTTTGCTGCTTCATCTCTCTCCCCAGTGCCCCTCAATTTTTGCATTACAATACCATGAACACATAGGCAAGTTTTTTTTTTTTTTTTTTTTAAAGACCTGCTTGCTTGGGTATCACATATTTCACTGCGTTAACCATATTCTCTGAGTCACACACACTAATTCAGAAGTAAAGATTTTTAAATGAAACAAACTGCAGGAAGAGAAGGATGAGATTACACATACTGGGATCACTTATGAGTCTCTGCACATTGTTATTTTATTGCTGCCCTATTTTCTTGAATTCAAAAGCATTTCAAAGAAAATTCACAGGATAATATGTTTTAGGAAAGTATTTGAGAGTGAAGTAGAAGGCACCTTGATGGATGGGCTTGAGAAACCTTCATAAGCTCAAGAATATTGACAGAATGACATTTTACTCTTCCGAGTGGTACTTACTTCTAGGTAATGGGGAGGGAAATTTAGTATGTTGCCTGTCTTTTCTAAAACATTTTTTTATGCTTTGACATGTTGAGTTGGATTGATTCACCTGTGTAATTGAAAAGTATAATTTGGCCTTAGTGTAATTGGTCTTCTCTTTGAATGCTCATCTGACAGAACAGATCAATTATTAGGTTGATTCTGTCTTCTACTCCCACACAGATAATAACATATGTAAATTTTTTCATGGAAATTCACTTATTAATAATATCCATATATAAACATGCACATGAAACCTAATTATACCTATCTTTCTCCTTCTGTCTCATATATATAAATATGCATTCACAAATATATATGTATATATACATTCATGCATATGTGTGTGCAAAACACATGTATAAATTAAGTTTTAATTCACATTGATTACTTCTGTTAATAACAATTTTTGCATTTTATAGGCATCCACTATTATTTTTAAGATCTAAACATAATATAAGCAAGAAAGATGGTTAAGAATGCTTTTCCTGTGTATTCTTAATAATTAATAAATCTGAAAAATGTATGTCTTCTTATTCAAGTTATATGCAATCCACGAAGTTAAAATTAGCCTTGTTTCCACATATCTTTTTTTCTCCAATCTACCTTTCTGATTACTTCCTGAGAAACAAATCTGATGGCGTCACTCTCCTATTTATGAATCTTCCTGGCTCCACAATTCCTAAGGGAAAAAGACCAAACTGATTTGTCTTTGGAATCTCACCCAACTTAACATCTCTTGCTATTCTTCTCTTACATGCTTCAAATGTCAGTCACAATGAGCATCTTGATATTTTCCATGCAAGATATGTCTTGTCATGACTTGGGGTTTTCATATTCTATTTTCTCTTCCAGGAATATCCTTATCTTCTTTTAGATCTAGAAAAATATTATTTATCCTTTATGGCCCAGCTAAATGTCACTTTATTTCTATAAACATTCTCTTGATTATGTTAAGTGAAGTGAGTTGATCCTTCTTTTCTAAAACACTCAGTTTATACCATTATTAAATCACTTGCGAATTTATGTTGCAATTATTTGTTAACATGTTTCTCTAACTCTTGGTTACTGTAGACTTGTAGTATAGTTTGAAGTTGGGTAATGTGATCCCTCCAGCTTTGTTCGTTTTGTTCAAGATTGCTTTGGCTATCATAAACACATACAAAAAAAAAAATAATGTGACTTAAAAGAAACAAAAGGGATATAGAGATCCTATATTCAGATACAATTAAGTTCATAGAACAAAACAAATAAGTATCTTAAACAAGATACGTTTTCTTTTGTCCATCTGATATAAGCAGCTCATAGTTGACGTGTCAACTCCACAATGTCAGGACATAACTCCTTTAACTTTTTCCTCTACTATCTTTTAACTATAGCCCCCGTCTTGTCATTTAGGACAGTTTCTCTCCCTTCTGTCACTCTGAAATTGGCCAATCTGAAAAATGTATATTTGTTCATGTTCAAATTATGTTTCATGAAGTTAAAATTAGTTTTCATTATATCAATATTTCAGCCAGTGAGAGAAAAGGGGAAAGGTGAGGGATGGGTGCAAGATCTCAAACTTGACTAGAATTCACTTCCATATTTTCCATTTGAAACACATATACTTGTCTTCTATCACATTGGTTGGGAGGCTGGGAGATAAAGTCTTATATTAGCTGTCAATTTTTGGCCACTCAAAATTCTACAACTATAAAAGCAGAGGACAAATACTGAGAGATGATACCAATTTCTATCATAGAATACATCTTTGATTTCTAAATGCCTAGCACAGGTGTTTCATATTATGAATCAGGAAATATGTGATAAATAAACAGATGAATTGCAAAAATCATCAATTTAGAACTGCAGTGAATGTGTAAGTCATCCAGTTCTACCTTCTCATTTCATGGTGAAACAGCTGAAGAACTTGTAATTTTTCTGAATTTATTATAATAGTTGGTATTGTATGGTTAGGAGCTTCTTAGCAATTTTTTATTTTTAATTTATTTTAGATTCAGCAGGTACTTATTATGCAGGTTATATGGACATATGGCATAATGCTGGGGTTTGGGCTTTTATTGAACCCATTGCGAAGATCGTGAACATAGTACCCAATAAGTCGTTTTTCAACTCTTACTGCCCTCTCCTTTTCCTTCTTTTTAGAGTCTCCAGTTACTATTTTTCTCATCTTTATCTCCATGTATACCTGATGTTTAGCTTCCACTTATAAGTGAGAACATGTGCTATTTCTTTTTCTGTTTCTGTGTTAATTCACTTAGTATAATGGCCTCCAGTTTCATCCATGTTGCTGCAAAGGACATGATTTTATTCTTTTCTGTGGCAACATAGTATTCCATGGTATATATACCACAATTCCTTTATCCACTCCACCGCTGATGGGCACCTAGGTTGATTCTACGTTGTTGTCTCAGTGAATAATGCTGTGACAAACATATGAGTAGACGTGTCTTTTGGTAAAATTACTTGCTTGCCTTTGGGTATATACCCAGTAATTGCTAGGTCAAAAGGGAGTTCTATTTTTAGGTCCTTGAGATATCTCTAGACAGTTTTCCACAAGGAGTGAACTAATGTTCAGCCCCACCAATTGGGTTTATGTGCTCCCTTTACTCTGCAACCTTGCCATCATCTGTTAAACTTGCCTTTTTAATAATAGGCATTGTGACTAGTGTGAGAAGGTATTTGACTATGGTTTTGATTTGCATTTCTCTGAAATCAGGGATAATGAACATTTTTTCATGTTTCTTGGCCACATGTATGCATTCTTTTGAGAAGTGTCGATTCATATTCTTTGCCTGGTTTTTAATGGGTTTATTTTTTTTTTGTATGTTGATTTGTTTGAGTTCCTTAAAGGTTTTGGGTATTAGTCTTGTGTTGGATGCATAGTGTGCAAATATGTTCTACCATTCTGTAGGTTGTCTGCTTACTCTATTGGTAGTTTCTTTTTGCTGTGAAAGAGCTCTTTAGTTTAATTAGGTCCCAATTGTTGATTTTTATTTTTGTTGTGTTTGCTTTTAAGAACTTGGTCATAATTTTTTTATTTTTATTTTTTACCTAGGCCAATGTCTAGAAGAGTGTTTAGTAAGTTTTTTTCTAGGATTTTTATAATTTTAGGTTTTACATTTAAGTCTTTGATCCATCTTAATTTTTGTTTATGGTGAGAGACAGGAGTACAGTTTAATTCTTCTGAATGTGGTTAGCCAATTTTTTCTAGAACCCTTTATTGTGTAGGGAGTCCTTTCTCCATTGCTTGTTTTTGTCAACTTTTCTGAAGATCATACGGCTGCAGGTGTGCAGCTTTATTTCTGGGTTCCCTATTCTGTTCCATTGGTCTATGTGTCTGTTTTCATACCAGTACCATGCTGTTTTGGTTACTGTACACTTGTACTATAATTTGAAGTTGGGTAATTTGATGCCTCCAGCTTTGTTCAAGATTGCTTTGACCATCGTTAACACATACAAAAAAAAAAAAAACAGGTAAATCCATTACTTTGATAATTCTGAAGGATATATAATAGAAGAGTACACTTTTTAAAGGGGGGATTATGTCTCTGTTGTTTTACACTGAAGCTGTTTTGGTATATGCTCCTTTATCTTCAAGGAAACCAGTAAGATATCAGAAAGAAATTAAGGAAATTTGGACTGAGTCTCCATAATGAAACATATTTTTCTTTCTCAAATGTAACCCAAGTATGTGACAAAAAATTACTATGGTACAAAATGCTGGTATTAACAAAAAAACATTTTTCTATCTCTTTCCCAAGCCACTTCGTTGCCTTCCTTGGGGGAACTTTTGTTTTCAGTTTCTTGTACATCTTTGCATCTAAAAATGAAAGATGTAGCTTTGCATCTTGCCTTTTTATTTTAACTTCATTTGAAGATCTGATAAGGCATATTTTAAATTTAAAAAAGGTAGAGATGTGAAAATACAGACTTACTTAATGAAACCCTTCTTAAATTCAAAAAATGATCTTCAAAATTTATCATATCTTCCTAAAAGAGCCCTGACTTTGTTCTTCCATCAGTAGGTATCAAGCCATTTTTGGTCTTATACTGTTGATTAACCTTCTGTCCATTCCAAGAACAGGTCAGGTTCTTGACAACTTTGATCTTCGCTCTTCCTGTTCTCTCTGCCTTGAACCTTGTTCCCCTGATTTTTGCATGGATAACTTTTTATTTTTCAGGTTTTAGCTTAACTTTTAATTATTCAAAAGGTCTTCTATAACATTCTTTCTATAGTTCACAACCCCTGCTGTTAGTTATATGAGAGCACACTATATAGATACTTCAGAGTACTCAACCCATCTGCAATTGTGTTGTTTCTTTATTTGTTTACTTGTTTAATGTCTGTATGTGTGCCATTGAAATATGATGTCAGCCAAGGCAAGAACAATGTCTATCTTGTTTTTCTTGTGTATCTAGCACCTTGCTTGGCACACAGTCAACATAAATAAGTATTTTATAAATGAAAAAGAAAACACATTAACAATAAATTTCTTTTTGAAGCCTGTGATTAACAAATTTGTCTCCCATTTCAATTTCATAAAGCAACTTTTCAATTGTTTTACATACAAAGTTATATAAAATACATTAAAACATATGGGATGAGATATAAAGGCTTTTTCCTTTTGTTCTGATAAGTAACACTACAGATACACTTCATCTTCTAAATCCTTTCACTGTCTTATGATTTCCCATAGCGTCATACATTTTTAAAAAGGCAGTATTTTCTCAATGATCTCTTCTTATTCCATATTTACATTTGCTATTTTTTACAACTTCTCTGACACTAAATAGGTTAACCACTACTTAAAAAACATGACAAATATGGATAACAAAGCATTTATCAAGAATCTTTTAAAAATAAAACCAGATAATCATTTTAATGACCAAAAATTTTAATGCTACTTCTAGGGATGAAATAAACGTTAGCTAGGCAGTGATGGAATGATGTGAGAATTTGATGTGTTGTATTAATTCTTCTTATGTAAGCATTCTTTACAATTCCATAAAGGCAGAGCCTAGATGCTTATTATACAAATGTAAAAGTAAATGTTATATTATATTTGACTGTACAGGAGTTTGTACCACATAGATGTTAAAATAAGAATGTCTGTAGCTACCATTTCTCTTCTTAAAACAGTGTCTTTGTTTGGTATGTAAATATACTAACCATTTATTCATGATTACACATGTTTTTCCTGGATCGTTGCTTTTGAAAAATTTCTGCTTGTTTTTTCAAAATTTAACGTTCCAAATTATCCACTATTTTATTCATGATTACTCTTGTTTCACTTTATCCTCCAACAAGTATTAATTGGTCACTTATATCAGGCACTGTGAGAACACAGGAATGTGTTCATTTTCTATAGCTAAGATCCATGAATGGATTTTCAGAGTTATTTTCCTGCCAGATTGAGCCAAATATGTTTTTTACCACACAAATAACTTGTAAAACATACTTACTTGAATTATTATTATTGTTAAATATAGTAATGAAGGCTCATGGAAGAAAACTTTAAAAATACAAAGGAAAAATAGGATTAAATAAAATGTGACTAATTGGAAATCTCTCAATATTTTTTTCTCTTGCTCTGCATATATATATAATAAATACAATATATATGCAGTTTAATTATTTTTCTAAGCAGAGTTACATGAATATATATACACTTTATTTATAAAATTATTTAATATTATAGATGTAGTTTGTAATTTTTAATTTAACCATCTACTTTGAACATATTTCCATAAAGATATAAACATATTCATTAGAAATATATGATTACTGCATTTATTGTCATCATTCATTTAACTAGTCACTGTCATATATTATGATTGTTTCTTTAAAAAATCTATTATACAAATCACTGTGTTAAATATATTTATGCATACATCTTTTTCTAATTACTCCTTAAGCTAAGTTTTCTGGAAGTATGATTGCAGAATGACAATAATAATACTTTAGTGCTTTAAATTCATTCACTCAATACTTGCATTATATGCATTTAATTCGCAGAACAACCCTATGAAGTAGATATTGCTTCATGATTACTTTTGTTCTATTTTATCCTCCAACAACTATTAATTGGTCACTTGTATCAGGTGCGAAGATACTGACACATAAAGAAGCTATGACCACACTTAATTGAATTGAAATGGCCATCTGGTGTATGAAACACCATTATTATGTGCAAATAAAAACAAAAACAAGTACTGCCAATTCATTTATGAGAAATATTTAAATATGCATGTTCGAGTTAACAAAGTATGATAACTTGCTTAAGATTATATCTACTATATTCTTTAAGTGCAGAAGTGGCATTGAATTCTGAGTGTAGATTTCCAAGTCTACATTCTTGAGCATAAAACTATTGTTTAGAAATGTATTCAGATTTTCAAGGCTTTTAGTACTAGATTGACAACCAGAAAGATTGTAGCTATTTGCACTTTCCCAGCACAGTTTTTTTTTAATTGGTTTTTTAAAAAGAGGCAGGGAGTGGTGGCTCACGCCTGTAATCCCAGCACTTTGGGAGGCCAAGGCAGTTGGATCACCTGAGGTCAAGAGTTTGAGATCAGCCTGACCAACATGGAGAAACTCCATCTCTACTAAAAATATAAAAAATTAGCTGGACTTGGTGGTGCTTGCCTGTAATCTCAGCTACATGGGAAGCTGAGGCTGGAGAATCACTTGAACTAGGGAGGCAGAGGTTGAGGTGAGCCAAGATCATGCCATTGCACTCTAGCCTGGGCAACAAGAGTGAAACTCCATCTCAAAAAACAAAAAAAAAACAAACAAAAAAAACAACTTTTCTCTGGGTTTCTTTGCCAATATTGGTAAATATCTTTATGTTTTCTATCACTATGAAAGGTTAAAAATATAATTTCATTTGCATCTATTCAATTAATCATGAGGTAAAGATTTCTGTCAAATATTTATTGGTCATTTGTATTTCATCACTTAAAAGTTGTAGTTATGTGTTCATTTAACTTTTTACATATTAAGGATACTAACAATTTCGTCATCATTGCAAATATTTTTAATCAGTTACTTTCTTTTGAGATTTGTTCATAATGTGTTTTTAATTATAAACTCAAATTTGTAAAATTTTTCTTAAAAAGCTATTGCTTTTAGTGTAACTTGTTCCCATGTGTCACATATACTCCATGGAATACTATACAGCCTCAAAAAAGGATGAGTTCATGTCCTTTGCAGGTTCATGGATAAAGCTGGAAATCATCATTCTCAGCAAACTAACTCAGGAACAGAAAACCACATGTTCTCACTTATAAGTGGGTGTTGAACAATGAGAACACATGGACACAGGGAGGGGAACATCACACACTGCAGTGTGGGGGAGCTAAGGGAAGGATAGCATTAGGAAAAATACCTAATGTAGATGACAGGTTGATGGGTACAGCAAACCACCATGGCACATGTATATCTATGTGACAAACAGAACTTAAAATATAATTAAAATAAATATTGCTAATTTTAGACAATATATACTCCTTGAATCTGCATGTATTGATAAGAACCAATGATAACTGATAAAAGAAGCAATAACCTGAAAGGCTATGCATAATTTATAAAAATTCAACAAAAGCAGGAGAATCAGTTTTGAAAACTGGACAAGAACCAAGAGACATGTTGGACAAAGATAGGCAAAATTATTCTGAAGGAACTCTCCAGTAAGAATCCAAAAGCTGGCAGTGGTACTGTGTATTAGATGCTGTGAATTGTCACCAATAACCATAGTAAGTAGATTTTCTTCTTATCACTACTGCTCCTAGAATTTATTTTATACTAGAATGTAGTCTTCAGATTTAAAGTTCTGTCCAAGACAGATTGATCATTTGAAGGAGATCTGATGCACTTAGTAAAATTAGGCGATTGGACTTCAGTGGTTTTATATTTTGGGGTTATAATATGTCAACAATGCAAATTGTAATAGCTAGCATAAGCAAAATGATATTAAAAGAATGTAAAACTACCATTTAAGGAGGGAAAAAGGCAAATAATAAAGTATTGATAAAATGAGGCAAGAAAGAGGAAGAAAGAAGCATTTAAACATATAAATCTAAGGAAAAGTAATAGTAAGATACTAGATATAGACAAATAATATCAATAATCATATTAAGTATAAATGGACTAAATACTCCAATTAAATGATTACAATATCAGACAGAATGATAATTTTAGAAAACCTTACTCTATACTGTTTAAATATGAGACTTAGACACATTCAAAATACAAAGACACAGAGCCATGCAACGTGAACCCCCCTAAAAAATGTGATTTGTGTAGTTTTACTAATATTAAAGCAGATACTAATGAAGGAAGGATTACTAAACAAGAATGCTTCCTAATGAAAATAGGCCAATTTACTGGAAAGATATAATAATTCATAATCTGTATGAATGTAATAATAACCTCAATATAATGCAAAAATTAATTGTATTAAGGGCAAAATGCATAAATTCTCAATTATGTTGGAAGGTTTTAATACATCTCTTTAACTGACAGAAAAAGTAGATAAGTTGTCAGTGAGAATATAGAAGATATGAGATCTGAGCAACATGATAAAAAACCTTAACCTAATTGAAATGTACAGAAACCACACTCAGCAGTGACAGAATATACATATTATTTTCAAGTGCACATGAAACATATCACAAAAATTTCAAATAACAGAAATAATTCAAAGTATCTTTTCTGGCCACAGTTAAAATAGCAAGAAATGAATCAAAAATGTATAACAAAAATATGAAAATGTTTGAAAATTATCAATATTCTTCATATAGCTCATAGATCAAATAACAAATCACAATAAAATTCTAAAAGATTTTGAACTGATTGTCAACAAAGATATAATGTACTAAGACTTGTGGGATTTAGTTAATGTAGAGCTTAGAAGTACATTAAAACATATATTGAAAAATGTCATACTGAAAATCAATTATCCAGGGTTTTGTATTAAGAGACTAGAAAAATAAATCAAACCTAAAGAAGGTAAAAGTACAGTGATAATAAGGAGCAGGGATCAAAAAAATAAAAAAAACAAAAAAAATTCAAAGAATAAAACTTTTATTATTTGAAATGATTATAAAAATGATCCTTAGCAAGATGAAGAAAAAAGATAACATAAATGATCAATATCAGAAATACAAAGGAGATGTCAACACAGATTCCACAAACATTAAGATGATAAATTAAATGTGAGTATGAACAATTGTATGGCAATAATCTGAAAATTTAGAAGAAACTGATGAATTTCTTGGAAAGTACAATTTATCAAAATTTTATATATAATCAAAATAACAATATTTTATATGTATTAGAATTGTGCTATGGTTTGAATGTTTGTGCTCCCTAAAATTCACATTTTAAAAGCCCAGTCAATGATGTGTGATGATTATAGAAGTCAGGATCTTTGAGAGACAATTAGATCATTAGAGCTCAGCCTCTTGGATGAGATTAATGCCCTTTTAAGAGCGGCTCCAGAGAGTCCCTTTGTTCTCCACCTTCTACCATGTGAAGACACAGCTAGTTAGAAGGCATCATCTGTGAACCAGTCACTAAGTCTGTTGGCACCATGATGCTAGACTACCCAGCCTCAAGAACTGTATAAAACAAACGTCTCTTCTTTATAAGCTACTTACAGTATTTCAGCCTAAACAGACTAAGACAAATTGGAATGATTATTCAAATTTCTTTCAATGGAAATAAATTTTAGGCCCAGTTGGCTTTGCCAGTAAATACCAGCAAACTTTTAATATAAAAAATAATTCCAGAATTTAAAAAACCTAAGACAAAAAAGTGAGGCTATGTCCCAATTCATTCTATGAGGCCACCTTGCCTCAGGGTAGTACCAACACCTTGGTCATTCATGTTCCAAAGCTTCCTGTGGGATTTGCTAAAGCTAGAATCCAGCTGAAACTATCTCTGTACTTAGTTCATTCCCATGTCTTATCCTGCTTCCTCCACTCCCTTTGTTCTGAGTGCTGTTAATAAATCACATGCACCTGAATTCTTGTATCAGGCTCTCTCCTTCTAAAGAATCTGCCCCAAGACACTTGGTACCAGAGGCAAATTCTGAGGACAGGATTTTGAAGTTCTATTACTCACTGGTTAGTTGGCGATGAGGATTATTAGTGGTGTATGTGGAATGTTGACAGTCCCTGACATGCTATATAAAATGTCTGCTAGAACTTAATCTGTGGTGAATTGGGATGGGATGAAAGTGGGAGAAAATGTGCTGGTATATGTAATATCTCTGGTGTTTGATAGGTCTAGGGTGTAAAGGAATATAAGAACTGTGGAGTTTAAAGTGAAAGCTGGAGGGCCTCCTTGGTAATCTTTAAAGAAACTCCCTCTCCCAAAGCTGGAGGTCAGGCCAAACTGAAAATCAGTCTCAGGACCTAATTGTTGAGGAGGCTGAACGTCAGTCTCAACAACTCTTATGCTAAATCCAGGGTCCTAAAAAAGTTGGATGTTGAGACTTGGGGTAGGCATATCATGTCATGATATCTGATATCCCCTGAAGCACTCTGAGTTTGCAGAATTGGCCTCTTCTCCTGTTTTTGAGGACAATGGTTGTCCCTTGCTTGAAAATTATGTAAAATCACATGTAAGGTATGTTTCCTACAAGGCAGTAGTTTGTTTTTATGAAATTTGCCTACACCTCTCCTCCTGGCCACCAGATCAAAAATTAGCACTAAGTTTTGGTAGGAAATGACTGTGAAAGTGCTATACCTTCTGAGGGAGTAGAAGGACTGTATATCCAAGAGCTATGCTAGAATAGATCTAACACAGAAGAAAAGAAAACTTACTAGTTGTCCCTCAAAGTGGCATGGAGAACACTGATTAACAAAACAATAAGAAATGCACTGGTGAAGGGGTAAAGATAACTTAGTACTCAGTAGTGGATTTTCTCTGTAGTCCTGGGATATCAGAGGGAGGTTTTTTTGGAGTTGGGGGGAGGGCTTTTCTTCCCCAGTGGCCATGTAGTAGCAATTGGGATGCTAGGATGATCCAATAGCAAAGGCAGCACTTGACCATCAGAAACAAGATGGGGTAATTACTGTAACTGACAGAAAAGTCAGACTGTCAGTCATAGGGTATAATTGATATGGAAAGGGCTAATATATCATGGTGACCTAACAGCATGGTAGATGAGCATCCAACAGGGTTTTGTTTACTGGCTACAATCCAAAGAATTAAGAAATAAACAGAAGACTGAGATTAACTATTCCAATGGATAACCATTAATTCTTCTTCAGTTTCCAACCTGAGTCACTTTTTAGACCCAGAGATTGCTGCCATTTACTCTAACATTCATATACTCAAAAAGAGGAAATACTCATATCTTTCAAGGGTTTTTAGATTTAGGTTCAAGTTGTCTCCAGGACCTAGGAACCTATATCACCATTACAGATCCTAGGGCCACATGTGGATCAGGTAATATGAAATTTTCAATCAGGTACAGCTCACAGTGGGAAATTTGATGGTCATTACTCATTTCCCAAATGTGTAATTGAAGCACTTAGCAGTTGGCAAAATTCTCATATTAGTTTCTTGACTTAGGATTAAAACAATTTTAATAGAGTCAAAGCCACTATGGTAGGAAAGGCCACATAAAACTCCCTGAAACTATTTTTACCCTCCCAGCCAACATAGTAAATAAAGCACAGTATAATACTCTGATGGAAATGACAGAATAATGCTATCCTCAAAGATTTAAAAATCAGGGGTGGAGATGAAGAGAGGTTGGTTATTGGGTACAAACATACAGTTAGAAGAAATGCATTCCAGTGCTTGATAGCACAGTAGAGTGACTACATTTAATGACAATATATTGTGTACTTTAAAATAAGTAGAAAAGAAGATTTGAAATGTTTAAAACACACAAAAGATGATAAATGTTCAAGGGGACAGATATCCTATATACTGTGATTTGATTGTTACACATTGTATACATGTATTAGAATACCATACATATTCCATAAATGTACACAAATATATGTCAATAAAAAAGACTTAAAGTATGCAAGATTCAGTTTCCATTATATCATCATTTGATTCACCAGTTTGGTCCCAGCAAAAATAAGCGCTATCCCTGCATACAATAGTGGACTACTATAAACTTAAAGAGTAACAGTCCCATTTTTAGCTACTGTGCTGGATGCTGTAGCTTTACTAGAGTAAATTAATATAGTCTCTGGTATGCAATATGTTTCTAGCAGTTCAGTGGACACATTCTTTTTAATGCTCACTGCTATGGTTTGAAAGCTTGTCCCCTCCAAAAGTCATGTTGGAATTTAACCCTCAGTGTGACAGTATGAGAACTGGAGCCTTTCCATTCATGGGTTAATGGGTTTATGAATTAATGGATTGATGAGTTATTATGGGAGTAGAACTGGTGACTGTATAAGAACAGAGAGACCTCAGACAGCACACTCAGCCCCCTGGCCACGTGATTCCCTGTGCCACCTCATGATTCTCCAGAGAGTTCCCACAAGAAAGAAGGCCCTCGATAGATAAGGCAGCTTGACTTTGAACTTCTCAGCCTCCATAACTGTAAGAAATAAATTATTTTCTTTATAAATTACCCAGTTTCAGGTATTAAAATAACAGAAAATGGACTAAGATATCCATTACAAATTTATCAGAAAGTGTTCATATTTACAATATTTATTTATGGTATTACCCAATGGAATGTAGACTTTATTTCAAAATTTTATAGGGCACCACATTGGTGCCATTGATGGTAATATATTATATATATTAATATACATATTATATATGTATGTGTGTGTGTGTGTATATATATATATAAACTGAAATGGAAGAGCAAGGAGTGGCAAGTACTTGAGATGCTACATGACAGTCCTACTTGGGTGGCCAAGAGAGAAGCGGTGAGACAAAATCTGGTCAACACATCAAACTGCAGGTATCTGATGGTCATGTACTTTGTGTGAAGAGAGAAGTGACCCAAAGATAGGATATTTATAGCCTCACAGGAAATAGTGAATGGTTTAGCTAGTTAGGGCCTCAAATGGGAAAAAAATGGAATACATAGCAAGAAAGTCTGAGAAAGTGGCACGTAAGTAGACCTATAGGAATTAGTGAAATGTTTAACATCTTTGTATACCACACCAGGGAGAATCCACTGTGTAAGAGACAGTAAACAATAAAGTGGTCAGGACAGTTTATGTCAATTCACAAGACTGCCAAATGTACCACACACGTTTTAGCTGATGAAAAGGAAATCTCTAATGGGTAGTGGAAGAGAGACATAATGACTATCAATTTGGCCTCAGGTCCAACAAGAGCAGGGGGGACTGAACTTCACCCAACTAATCCTCGTCTTACGAGTTTCCCCTCAAAATTTGACCAATTAGAAATCATCATTGTGTGTTTCAACTCCTGTGAGTGTGTAAAAAATACTGTGGCATATAATAAAGAACATGTTTATTCAGCTTATATACTAACTACAATAAATAGTACATGATTTCGTTTGTAATTTTGTTTGCCTTCTTGAATTTTATAAGCATTTGGATGGATCATTTATACAACTATACATAACTTTAAGTTATATTTCCTTGACTTTAAAATACAATGTCATGTGACTTTAAAAACTAAGAAACATATGTAGAACACAACATTTGAAACAAAGATGAAAGATAACTTGTAAATAATAAAGAATAATAGAAAGAGTTATGTTAGAAACTTGAAATCATTTTTGCAATGAGCTTCTATGTTTCCTGACAACCAGGACTTAAAGGGAAATAAAATGATAAGACAATTTTATATGACGCCAGAAATCACCTTTTTTTTCTTTAAATTTTAGGAATGCATTTCTTAGGCCTATTATTTAGGAAAAGTTTATTACGATAATTATATATAAGCATTGAGCAAATTAATGGAGAGTGTATTCAGCTGTAGATTTAGACAAATTAACAAATTAATTTTTGTTGAATGGTTACTATTTGTTAGGCACATTTTGTAGGTGATCTTATAGAGATTCAGAGTGATCCCATAATTTATTCAAGGTGGCATAAGCAATAAGTAGTAGTCAGAACTTGAATTCAGGCCTGTCTTCCAAAGCCCACATGTATTCTTTCTACTATCTTAGTCTGCAGAATACGCATCCTGTTCTTGATAAGTTCTTATGTATATTGACTTTTTATTTAAAATGGCATCCACAACTTAAGTTTTGTAATACAAAGAAGATACATCTTGTGTGTGCTTTAAGCTAATGTAGACTAAATGTAACATCCTCTTGATCTAAGTTAATGTAAGATGAACTATATGAAATTGTCAATACTGATCAAGTTTGATACACATAAATGGTAATGCCATGTTTCAAGCTAATGGAAGGATAGACCTCTGAGAAGGAGAAAAGCAATCCCTAACAGCTGGGCCTGATATCTATGTCTGATGTTGTTAAGAGCTGGACTGGCACTTATAGGTTGGCTATGAGTTTTACTGTGGGATATAAACTGTTTTAAAGATCACCAACGTATGATGACATTTCTCTGTGAATGTGGGAAGTAGACACAAACAAGACTACTTGGTAATCACGTTTAAGTACAAATAAATTCACTGTTACTGTGCAACCTTCTGGACCTGTCCTGGTCTGCGGGGAGCTCACTACCTTGAAAGGAAGGCCAGAAGCCTGGCTGGCTTTGCCATCTGTTAATTGTAGACCCCTTGGGCCTGGAAGGAACATGGGCAGTAACCAAGCAGTGGTTGCCAAGAGCCTTGGGTAAGAAGTGCTGTGCTGTCTTCAGGTCTGAGGCAGGGCAATCCCAGTGATGGTGGCCACAGGGGTGCTTGTGTCACCCATACCCCAGCTCCAGGCAGCTCAGCAAAGACAGAGAGAGAGAGAAAGAGAGAGAGAGAGAGAGAGAGAGAGAGAGAGAGATGGACTTAATCTGCTTGGGGGAAAAGTAAGGGAAAAGAACAAGAGTCTCTTCCTGGTGATTCAGAAAATTCTCCTAGATATTACTCAAGACCACAAAGGTGATACCGCTGCAATCCTTCAAGAGTCACAGTGTTACTGGGCTTGAGTTGATTCCTAATGCAGATATGGATGCAGAAAGACTTAGATTACAATACACAATTCGCTTTGAATACTTGGAAAGCCTTCCCAAGAAGAATGGATACAAATAAGACTAGACTATGAAGATTAAAATAAATGCTTAACTCTCCAATGCCCAGACACCAATGAACATCTGCAAGCATCAAGACAATCCAGGAAAATATGACCTCACCAAAAAAACTAAATTTGGCACCAGTGACCAATTCTGAAGAGATAGAGATATGTGACCTTTCAGACAGATAATTCAAAATAGATATTCTGAGGAAGCTCAACAAAATTTAACATAACACAGAGAAGGAATTAAGAATTCTATAAGATAAATTTAACAAAGAGATAGAGAAAGCTTAAAAGAATCAAGCAGAAATTCTAACAGAAAACCAAACATCGCGTGTTCTCACTCATAAGTGGGTGTTGAACAACGAGAACAGATGGACACAGGGAGGGGAACGTCACATGCTGGGGTCTGTTGGGGGGTGGGGAGCTAGGGGAGGGATAGCAAGGGGTGGGAATATTGGGGAGGGATAACAGTAGGAAAAATACCTAATGTAGGTGACCAGGGGATGGAGGCAGCAAACCACCATGGCAGGTGTATACCTATGTAACAATCTTGCAAGATCTGTACATATACCGC
Organism: Cacajao melanocephalus; assembly: GCA_963573385.1. Lineage (NCBI taxonomy): Eukaryota > Metazoa > Chordata > Mammalia > Primates > Pitheciidae > Cacajao > Cacajao melanocephalus. The sequence continues at coordinate 42,732 of CAUYLG010067167.1, forward strand.
AGAACTTAAAGTATTAAAAAATAAAAAAGAAATTCTAGAGCTGAAAAATTCAAATGAAATACTGAAGAAGGTATCAGAGTATCTCAATAACAGAGTTGATCAAGCAAAAAAGAATTAGTGAGCTTAATGATACGATATTGAAAATACATAGTCAGAGGACACAAAAGACAAAAGAATAAAGCATGCCTACAAGATCTGGAAAATAGCCTCAAAGGGCAAATCCATAGTTATTGGTCTTAAAGAGAGGGTAGAGAGAGCGATCAGGGTAAAAAAAAAAAATCTTCAAAGGAATAATAACGGAGAACTTTTCAATCCAAGAGAAAGATGTTAATATTCAAGTACAAGAAGGTCGGAGAACATGAAGCAGATTTAATCCAAGGAAGACTGCCTGAAGACATTGAAGAATCAAACTCCCAAAGAGCAGGGATAAAGAAGGAATCCTAAAAGTAGCAAGAGAAACAACAACAACAATGGATCTCCAATATGTCTCGCAGCAAACTTTTCAGTGGAAACTTTGCAGGGCAGGAGAGAGCCGCATGACATATTCAAAGCATGAAGGTGAAAAACCCTTTTATCGTAGAATAGTACATCTGGTGAAAATATTCTACAAGCATAACGGAGAAATGAGGACTTTCAAACAAATAAAAGCTGTGGAAATTCATCAACACCTGACCTGTCCTAGAAGATATGCTAAAAGGAGTTCTTTAATCTGAAGAAAATGTTGTTGAGCAATAAGAAATTATCTGAAGGTACGAAACTCACTAGTAATGGTAAACATACAAACATAGATTTTTTAAAATTATAATGCATTTTATTTAACCCAAAATATCAACAGCTGCAGAATGTACACCCTTCTCCTCAGCACAGGGATCATTCTCAAGGACAAACAATACTACTAGGTCAAAAAATAAGTCTTAATTAGGGATTGGGGAGGGATAACATTAGGATAAATACCTAATGTAGATGATGGGGAGATGGATGCAGCAAACCACCATGGCATGTGTATACCTATGTAACAATCCTGCACTATCTGCACAAGTACCCTAGAATTGAAAGTATATATAAAAAATGGTTTAATAGAACAATAAAGTAGTAATAAAACTTTTATGTTATATTTGAATAAAAGCAAGCAAAATGGGAAAAATTTAAAATATTGAACAAATTTCTGCTCTGACCACGGTGGAAAAAAACTAGAAATCAAAAAGAAGAGGAACTTTGGAAATTGTACAAACACGTGGAAGCAAAATAATATTCTCCTGAATGACCAGTGGGTCAATTAAAAATTAAGAAGAAAATTTAAAATTTTATTGAAACGAACAAAAATGGAACCACAACATGTCAAAACCTATAGGATACAGCAAAAATAGTACTAAGAAGAAAGTTTATAGCAATAAGCAACTACATCAAAAAGTAGAAAAACTTCAACTAAACAACCTAATGATGCATCTTAAAGAACTAGAAAAGCAAGAACAAACCAAACTCCAAATTACCAGAAGGAAAGAAATAATAAAGATAAGGCAGAAAAAAATAAAAAATTGAAAGAAAAATACAAAAGATCTACAAAACCAAAAGTTGTGTGTTTTTTTTTAAAAAAGATAAACAAAATCAACAAACCTTTAGCCAGACTAAGAAAAAAAAGAAGAACCGATTAAATAAAATCAGAGATGAAAGAGGATACATTATAGCCAATACCACAGAAATTCAAAGGATTATTAGAACCTATTATGAGCAACTATATGTCAATAAATTGGAAAACCTAGAAGAAATGGATAAATTTCTAGACTTGTACAACCTACTAAGATTGAACCACGAAGATATCAAAACCTGAACAAACTCATAACAAGTAATGAGACCAAAGCTGTAATAAAATATCTTGCAGCAAAGAAAAGCCTAAGATACAATGACTTCCCTGCTGAATTTTACCTATTTAAAGAACAACTAATATGAATTTTACTCAAACTATTCTGAAAAATAGAGGAGGAGGGAATACTTCCAGACTCGTTCTACAAGGCCAATATTATTCTGAAACTAAAACTATACAAAGACACATCAAGGAAAAAAGAAGAAAGAAAGAGAAAAGAAAAGAAAACTACAGGCCATTATCTCTGTTGAACATTGATGCAAAAACCTCAGTAAAATTCTAGCAGACCAAATTTAACAATATGTATAAATGATCGATCAGCATGACCAAGTGGGATTTATCTCAGGGATGCAAGGATAATGCAACGTATGTAAATCAATCAGTGTGATAGGTGATATCAACAGGATGAAGGATAAAAATCGTATGATTGTTTCAATAAATGCTGAAAAAGTATTTGGTAAAACTCAACATCCTTTCATGACAAAAACCCTCAAAAAATTGGGTATAGAAGGAACATACCTCCACAATAAAATCATATACAACAGCTCCACAGCTAGTATCATATTGAGTGGGTTAAAATTGAAAGCCTTTCCTCTAAGATTTGCTACAAGACAAGGACATTCATTTTCACCACTGTTATTCAACCTAGAACTGGAGGTTCTGGCTAGAACAATCAGACAAAAGAAAGAAAAAGTGCATCCAAATCGGAAAGGAAGAAGTCAAATGATTCTTGTTTGCAGATGATATGATCTTATATTTGGAAAAGCCTACAAACTTCATGAAAAAACTGCTAGAATTGATACACAAATTCAGTAAAATTGCAGGATATAAAATCAACATACAAACAGGATATAAAATCAACATACAAACATCTACAGCATTTCTATATGCCAACAGCAAATAATCTGAAAAGGAAATTAAGAAAGTAATCCTGTTCACAATAAACACCCAGGAATAAACCAAAGAAGTGAAAGATTTCTACAATGAAAACTATAAGACATTGATGCAAGAAATGGAAGAGGACACAAAAAATGGAAACATATTCTATACTCATCAGTTGTAACAATCAATATTGTTAAAATCTCCGTACTACCCAAAGCAGTTTGCAGATTCAGTGCAATCTCTATCCAAATATTAAGGACATTCTTCACAGAAATAGAAAAAAAATCCTAAAATTTATATGAAACTACAAAGGACACAGAATAGGCAAAGCCACTCTGAGCAAAAAGAACAAAACTGGAGGAATCATGTTACTTGACTTCAAATTATACTACAGATAAAGAGTAGCCAAAACAGCAAGGTACTAGCATAAAAACAGACACATACACCAATGCAACAGAATAGAGAGCCCAGAAGTAAGTCCATACATCTACAGTAAACTCATTTTCAACAAAGGTGCCAAGAACATACATTGGGGAAAGAACAGTTTCTTCAATAAATGGTGCTAAGAAAACTGGATATCCAAACAGAAGAATGAAAGTAGACCCCTATCTCTCACCACATACAAAAATTAAATCAAATGAATTAAAAATTTAAATTTAAGATCTTAAACTATGAAACTACTAAAAGAAAACATTGGGGAAACTCCAGGACACTGAAGTGGTCAAAGATTTCTTGAGTAATACCCCACAAACACAGGCAACTAATGCAAAAATAAATAAATGGGTTCACATCAAGTTAAAAAGCTTCTGCACAGCAAAGGAAACAAAGTGAAAAGACAACCCACAGAATGAGAGAAAGTATTTGAAAACTATCCATCTGACAAAAGATTAATAACCAGAATATATAAGGAGCTCAAACGGCTCAATGGAAAAAAATGTAATAAATCCGATTTAAAAAATAAGAAAAGATCTGAACAGATGTTTCTCAAAAGAAAACATACAAATGGCAAACAGATATATGAAAAGGTGTACAACATCGCTGATCATCATAGAAATGCAAATCAAAATTGCAATAAGATATTATCTCACCACAGTCAAAATGACTTTTTCTTTGAGTTGTAGTCTCACACTGTCACCTGGGTTGGAGTGCAGTGGTGCAATCTTAGCTCACTGCAATCTCTGCCTCCCAGATTCAAGCGATTCTTCCACCTCAGCCTCTCCAGTAGCTGGGATTACAGGCACCTGCCATCACACCTGGCTAATTTTTAGTAGAGACAGGGTTTCATTATGTTGGCCACAGTGGTCTCAAACTCCTGACCTTGTGATCCACCTGCCTTGGCCTCCCAAAGTGTTTGGATTACAGGTGTGAGCCATTGTGCCCAGCCTCAAAATGGCTTTTATTCAAAGAACAAACAGTAACAAATACTGGCGAAGAGATGGTGAAAAGGGAACCCTGTACACTGTAGGTGGGAATGTTAATTAGCATAGCCACTATGGAGAACAGTATGATAGTTCCTCAGAAAACTAAAAATAGAACGACCCTATGATGCAGAAATTTCACAGCTGGCTATGCCCAGAAGAATGGAAATCAAAATATCAAAGAGATGTATGCACTCTATGTTTATTGCAGCACTATTCACAATAGCCGAGATTTGAAAGCAACCTAAGAGTCTATCCACAGAAGAACAGATAAAATGTGGTACATATACACAATGGAATACTATTCAGCCCTAAAAAGAATGAGATTCTGCCATTTGCAAGAACATGGATAGAATCAGAAGACATTGTGTTAAGTGAAATAAACCAGCCACAGAAAGAAATTGGTGGGAGCTAAAAATTAAGACAATCGAACTGATGGATATCAAGAGTACAATAATTGTTGTCATAGGCTAGGAAAGGTAGTGGGTGAGGGGGCAGGTGAGAATGGTTAATGGATACGAAAATGTAATTAGAAAGAATAAATAAGATCTACTCTTTGATAGCACAACACAGTGATTGCAGCTAACAAAAATGTACATTTAAAAATAACTAAGAGAGTATAATTGGAATGTTAGGAACACAAAGAAATGATAAATGCTTGAGACAATGGACACTCTATTTACCTCGATGATTTTGCATTGTAAGCCTTTATCAATATAACTCATGCACCACATAAATATATACACTTACAATGTACCCATAAAAATAAAATCCTTCAAAAATTGTAACTTTTGAATTGATTCCCTAATTACTTCCTCTTTTACCCCACAACTAGAGTTCCATTCTTTTTGTCATCTGTTTCTTTTATACCTGTTGGGAGCACTTAGTATACTCGCAGCTCAGTACCTGTGATACTAGGGCAGACAATTTTTAATCCTTTTCTCTATTATTTCACACCCAGAGCAGATTATTTTTATTCCCTTTTCTATTATTTTTAATAATAATAAAATTAAATCAAAAGTAATAATCAGGAAAAATTAACAGATATTTCCAAAAAGTAAATTCTCTATGGTTTAGAGAATAGTTCGTATGTATTATTAAAATGACAAAACTGAAATAACTTAAGTTACATTTCTTAATTTTATGGGTCACTGTGCTATCATTGTTTATTTGAAATCTAATGGTGTAATGCAAGAATATGCAAGACCAATGGGATTGGAGACACAGAGAGCATCTGAAGAGAGCTTGATTGACTCCCAACAGTTACAAACAGTCTCAAAGTTACCATGTGTAGCAGAGTCAGGGGAGGTCTGTCTAACTGAGCTTCTTTGAATTAACTTCCACATAGAATACATTGTTTATTAAAGAATAAGTGTTTAATTTTTTCTAGCTTAAATCTTGTATGTATGTAATATTATTAAATCTCAATGGGAGCCAGAGCAATTGTTTTGAAATGAGATATACTAAAGATGTTTTCCAAGGAGGAGTATTTTATTTTTGAATTGATTATAATTGCTGGAACACAGGGATAACAGTACAGCAAATTGTAGCCAGTTACTGTTAATGAATTCTCTATAGACAATGCAGGCTCTTGACTGTACTAGGGAAGATGCACCCTCTGCCCCACTCTTTGTACAGCATATGTCAGCTTTGACTCACCATTTTTACTACATTTCTGTATTAGACTGCAGGTTCCAAAGAGAAGGTGTGATGGGTACTCTCTTGTTCCCTAACCTTATATCCTTTTGCTCCACATTTTATTATAGCCATGATGACAAATTTTATGTCAAATTGATCAAGTCATGAAATGTCCAAATATTTGATGAAAAATTATCCTAGGTGTTTCTGTGAGGGTATTTTGGATGAGATTAACCTTTTAATCAGTAAAGAAAATTACCCTCCATAATGTGAGTAGGCCTTAAAGACCCAAAAAGAATAAAAATATGGACTGTCACTTCCCTGAGCAAAATAATTTTCCAACAGACTCACTTTGGACTTCATCTACACCACTGGCTTTCCTGGGTCTTGAATGTGCTGGTCCACATTGCAGATTTAGATTGCTAGTCTCCATAATGCATGAGCCTATTATAATAAATCACTTTACACACAAATTATCCTGGCTCTATTTCTCCAGAGTAACAAACATCTTCTATTTATTTATTTATTTTTATTTATTTTTTGAGACAGAAAAATAAACAAATAAAAATTATTTATTTATTTTTGTCACCAGGCTGGAGTGCAGTGGCGTGATCTTGGCTCATTGCAACCTCCGCCTCCCAGGTTCAAACGATTCTCCTACCTCAGCCTCCTGAGTTGCTGGGACTACAGGTGCACACCACCATGCCCAGCTAATTTTTGTATTTTTATTAGAGACGGGGTTGCACCATGTTGGCCAGGATGGTCTCAATCTCTTTATCTTGTGATCCGCCCACCTCGGCCTCCCAAAGAGCTGGGATTACATGCATGAGCCACTGCGCCTGGCCACAAACAGCTTCTTATAGGGGCCACTTGAAAGCACTTTAGCATAATTGTTCTATATCAATCTCACTTTCTTGGAACTATGCCAACTCTGTTGTTATTCATCAAAATATAGACCACTGGCACACCGACTGACCTGACGTATTACAGTACACTAGACTTGTCTGCCATATTGGTGGCATACTAATAGCACCTGTTGAGAGGAAGCTGGTAAATATTTTGAGTACCTTAACAAGGCATGTAAATTAAAGCGAAGGAGAGATAACCTCATGAAGATCCAAGATTCAAGAGCTTGCCACACTGATCAATTTTTTTTAGGTGTCTAATCCTCTGGACTCTACTGATATACCCTATAAAATTAAAGGGTCATTATAGAAAACAGTATGGAGTTGTCTCAAAAAATTAAAAATAGAACTTCCAAATGATTCGGTAATCCAACTGCTAGGTATATATTCAAATAGATGGAATTAGTATGTCAAAGAGATATCTGCACTACCATGTTCATTGCAGCACTATTCACTGGTAGACAAAAGGAATAAACTTAAGAAGTCCATTGTACGACATAGTGACTATAGTAAATAACAATGTATATATAATATCTTAAAAATCACTGAGAATAGATTTTAAGTGTTTTCATCACAAAATATGATTAGTATGGGATATAATGTGCATGTTAGCTTGATTGAGCCGTTCTGCAATGTATATATATTTTTAACTCAAAGGTGTATTACAATAAGTATATACAATTTTGATTTGTCAATTTAAGAAATTAAGGGGAAGGTTTGAACTTTGCATCCCCTTAAACTAAGAAAGTAATGGATTATTGATGGGCCTAATTGGATAATGGAGGCCATATACTGCATATTGGAATTCTGCTCCAGTCTATATACCTGGTGACTACTAGTTCTGAGTGGGATGCATAGTAAGAAAGAACTATGAAGTAGGTTCAGGCTGAGGTTCAAGCTGCCCTGTTACTTGGATTGTATTACTCAGAAAATTGGATAATGCTGGCGATATCTGTTGGATGAGGATATTGTATGGTGCCCCTGTCTTACCCTAGTAGAGTCACAGTGCAAACCATTATAGTCATGGAGCAAGAGGAGGAAAACTTACCATTTTGCATATCTTCTGGCATGACATTGGGTCCTAGTAAAGATCGAACACCCGACCATGGACTGCAATCGTCTGTCTATAACACATTGAGTATTTTCACATTCTATGAGGCATGGTTTTGGGTTAGTACAGAAACAAGCCATTTCATGATTAAAATGGTATATTCGACAGTGAATGTAAGCAGATCCCAGATGGTAAAAATAACTTACATGAACAAGTTGCTCAGGTTGCTATATCATCTACCTGTGTTACACTGATGCCTCTTCCCTTGAAATTACACATAAGAATTCAGGGGCTGGGCAGTGATTGGATTGGCAGCATCATAGTTCAACATAATGTATTGATGATTACCGATCGTCTCAGTCTGTTTTGCTGTTATGACATGATACCCAAGACTGGGTAATTTATAAAGACAGGTTTATTTAGTTCATTGCTCTGCATGCTGGGATATTCAAAGACATGTTCCTGGCTTCGGAGGAGGGCTTTTGTGCTGCGTCATAACACGGCAAAGAAGGTCAAGTGAGAGGCAGACACGTGCAGAAAGATAAAATCCAAGGAGCATCCTTACTTTATACAATTCATTCTGGAGGGAACTAATTCAGTCTTGATGACTGATAACTCACTCACTAATGAGAAAATGGCACCAAGTTAGTCATGAGGAATCTGCCCCCATAATCAAAACACTTCATACTAGGCCACACCTCCCAACATCACCATGTTGAAGATTAAATTACAACAGTTTGAATTTTGGTGGGTACAAACCAAACCATACTACCAATGGAAAATTGTGTTGCTTCTCTGTAGTGAGTGAAGGGACTCAGGAAATTAACTACCACTATTTTTAATGTTTTCAGGCTTGGTCCTAACTCTAAAAGGGCAGGTGGGAGCAAACATGCCTGACTAGGTAAAGCAACTAAGGCCTCTAACTCTTTTAGAGATGAAAAGCTGAGTCATACCACCAGGCAAGTCATACCACTTGTCCTGCTTAAGTGCTAGTGAAGAGTGAGAGAAATCTAGAACATGTGGTGAAGAAAGGAGATTATGAGTATCAGTTATGGCCTCAAGATCAGTTGCAACAGCAAATAACTCATTGCAGTAATCATCCTGTATTTTCTTTTGGAGAGATTGAGGCTAGCCACCACCTTGATGTTTTGGGGCTTAAGTTCATGAATTATCTAAAAGCTACATGTGGTGAACTGTACTGGGTAACTCTGGAGGTCCGCCTCTCAACTCCTATGTTACTCTGGCCTAGAGATTCTCAAAATGTAATTGGTGAGCCAGCAGCCTCAGCATCACCCTGCCTCTATCCCCAGGTGATTCTGATGCACTCTGAAATTTGAAAACTACTGCTGTAGCCATTCCTGTGCTGATCAACATCAAACAGGTATAATTTGCCAAGACATTATTTGAGCGTCTATTACATTTTTGTTTCCCTAATGGCAGTCTATATATACTAATTAGGTGGAAAGATCCATGGCACCATGCATCTCATTTGGGGTTCACTAGTATCAGGGATTCCCTAACGACGTAGGAACAGAATAAAAGGAGTGGGATTAAGAAGGGATTTCAAGGTTTTAATAATATGCATATTCTAGGGTAGAGAGGTGAGAATCAAACACTCCCACTAAAAACTTTACACCACTTGAACATTCTTCTTCCACTTTAATTCTCCTAATAATGAAAACAGTCCAGTGTCTGATCATCTGTACCATTCAAAACATGACAATTTATCTAGATAAGCTGGTCATTTGTTTCATGTATGACTCTTTTCTGATAATAATTAGCATCCATTACATTGTAACTCTTAAGATGGAAACAGTGACTTCACTACAAAATGATAGCCTTAACCAAAAATCACAGTGAAACAGAGAAGTAATGAAAAATAGCATCTGCCATACATTTAAATAAAATTCACTGCCAAAATACAGTGACAGAATTATTCTTTTTCTTAATTTTCAGGTTGCACCATAAGTACTTTACATTCCAGGCAGTCACTCTCCCCATAGCAAGCAATGGTGACCTGAAAGATGTGTTGTCCCATTTGGGAAGATCCCTTAAGAGTAGCACAACCATCATTACAGGCAACCTGGGAACTCTCAGTATGTTCTACATTAGAGAATATCAGTTATGTATTAATTAAAGCTATATATAGAGAACAAGATTACCTAATTAGGTTAACTGTATTCTAAAACCAACTTTCACTGAAGGAAAGAATTCACCTGGAATCTTTACAAAGTTATTCAATTCTCCATTTGTTTGCTTAGGTATGAGGTAAAGGAAAGAATCAGATATGTCATGACATTTCCATCTCTTTTTCGAAAACAAAGGAAACGATTGAACATGTTTTATAGTGAACTTCCATTGGACAGCACAGGTGTTTGCATTAATTAATTTTTATCTTTCTCTACTACATAAGTAATTCAATTATTTTCTTATGTGAGGTAATCTGTGATAATATTATTTACCAGTTTCTTATAATCATTGTATTATTCATGGTTTCTAATGAAAATATATGGTAGGTTAAAGAAATAATTTTTGATGTGCTGGGCTAAGTTTTGTCCTGATTTATTTTAAATCACTGTAAATTTGAAAATTTTAAGAAGTTAAAATCACAAGATTGTTTCTTTTTAGGAGAAACTAATGGAACAAAAATTGTAATGTCATGGGAGAATTTATATATATTTGACTCCATAAATAAAAGCGAAAAGTAATCTCAATTAAAGTTGAAGAAATGAGCATGACACAGCACAATAAATGTGAGATATAAAGTCTGATATTATATTCACTTGCATTAAAAATATATCCTCTTCAAATATATATTCATTGATTGTCTACTAAGTAAATCTAGGCAAATGAATATATGATGAGGTTTTGCCTACAGGTAACATATTTTCAAATGGAAAAAAGAAACTTTGCTAATCAGTGTATTATGAGTAAAAAAGAAACACAGAGTGCATTAGAGGTGTCAACAAAAAAATAGTTTCTAGGACTAGTATTTGTCTCTTTAATGCTGTAAACTCGGTGCTTCTCAAAACATTTGGGTCACAGTAGATCTTCAAGTGGTATTTGTTTTGACAATGAATGAAAAAATGTGATATGGTTTGTCTTTATGTCCTCACCCAAATCTCATCTGAAATTGTAATCCCATAATCCCTATGTGTTTAAGGAGGGACCCTGTGGGAAGTAACTGAATCACGGGGTTGGTTCCCCCCATGCTGCTTTCGTGATAGTGAGTTCACATAAGATCTGATGGTTTTATAAGGGGATTCCCCCTTCACTGGGCTCTCATTTTCTCTCCTGCCACCTGTGAAGAGATGCCTTCCACCATGATACTAAGTTTCCTGAGCCTCCCCAGCCACACAGAACTGTGAGTCAATTAAACCTCTTTTCTTCATAAATTACCCAGCTTCAGGTATTTCTTCATAGCAGTGTGAGAATGAACTAATACAGAATGAATTAAAGATTTCTTTTGGAAGTAGTGGTTTATAATGATCTAGCAGTTTGTTAACACCTCTTCAAGATTTAAGATAGTTAATATGAGAAATATTTTTTTTTGTGTTCAATAAAGTGCAATTTACTACAAGTGCTAGCTTTAAAACTATCAAAATGAGGGAAATCACAATCCATTGGAAACCTTCCTTTTTTCCCCAGTATTTTTATCTATTTTCTCGAGACTACACATTTTCTAACTGCCAATATACCAAAACTTCCCTTTAATAAATTATTTCAGAAGGGAATATTACTATTTTGCTAGTACCAATTTTCATTCTAGATTACAAAGGAAGTAGATTCTTTTCCTAAAGAGCCTAGTGGTCATAACTATTAAAATTGGGTGAGAGGTTCCCATGTGTTCCTATTTTCCCTACTTGTGATAAATTTGAAAGTTTAAATAATATAGTTTTATGAGAAATATTAGACAAAGGAAATAGGACTAGCTGCCTAAATTGTGTGCATTTAATGTATTAATTACAAATGTGTAAAGTAATGGTTGAATTCATTTTTTTCTGTTAGTTAACAAATATTAATGAATTAGAACCATGATGGGCATGAGTGAATTCTCACATAAACTGTGGACTTTGGGTGACTAAAAAAATTAGGTCGTTTATCTGAAAAAAAAAAAAAAAGAAAGTGCTAAATAGGTTTCCTATGAATAGAATAATTTATGGTGGGATTGGCTAATGTTTTATTCTTATAGAATTTTTCTTTTTTTTTTTTTTCCACATGCCAATGCTATGTATTGTTCCTAGTCTTAGCAAATTTTCAGGGAAGAGGAGTCACTTGAAGTTAAGGTTATCAAGGCTTTTTTTTTTTTTTTTTTTAAAAGCCTAAATCATGGTAGACACAATAGATTAGAGCCAATGAGAGGAAGTGTTTTGAGGACCAGGAGAAAATGAGAACATGTCCACCATATTCCTAAAAGGGGAACATGGGTGAGTCCCTCAGCAGACACAACCTGTTCCCTGCTTTGCTCAATGTCCTGTGGAAATTCTACACTTCAGAGTGAATGAACTCAGAGATCCTGAACCCTAGGTACAGGATTCTCATTCTCAAAAATGATGTCTTGGTCACAAGAGTGAGTGATTTCAAAGCATCAGAGAATCTGCACTAAAAAGCTCCATGCAAAAAGAACAAAGCTGGAGGCATCACACTACCTGACTTCAAACTATACTACAAACCAACAGGAATCAAAACAGCATGGTACTGGTACCAAAACAGAGACATAGACCAATGGAACAGAACAGAGGCCTCGGAGGCAATGCCACACATCTACAACCATCTGATCTTTACAAACCTGACTAAAACAAGCCAAGGGGAAAGAATTCCTTGTTTAATAAATGGTGTTGGAAAACTGGCTAGCCATGTGCAGAAAGCAGAAACTGGACCCCTTCCTGACACCTTACACTAAAATCAACTCCAGATGGATTAAAGACTTAAACATAAGACCTAATACCTTAAAAACCCTAGAGGAAAACCTATGCAAAACCATTCAGGACATAGGCATAGGCAAGGACTTCACGACTAAAACACCAAAAACATTGGCAACAAAAGCCAAAATAGACAAATGGGACCTAATTAAACTCCACAGCTTCTGCACAGAAAAATAAACAATTGTTAGAGTGAATTGGCAACCAACAGAATGGGAAAAAATTTTTGCAATCTACTCATCTGACAAAGGGCTAATATCCAGAATCTACAAAGAACTAAAACAGATTTACAAGAAAAAAATGAACAAGCCCATTCAAAAGTGGGCAAAGGATATGAATAGACACTTTACAAAAGAAGACATATGTGAGGCCAACAAACATATGAAAAAAGTGCTCATCATCACTGGTCATTAGAGAAATGAAAATCAAAACTACATTGAGATACCATCTCATGCCAGTTAGAATGGCGACTATTAAAAAATCTGGAGACATCAGATGCTGGAGAGGATGTGGAGAAATAGGAACACTTTTACACTGTTGGTGGGAGTGTAAATTAGTTCAACGATTGTGGAAGACAGTATGGCAATTCCTCAAGGACCTAGAAAGAGAAATATCATTTGACCCAGCAATCCCGTTACTGGGTATATATCCAAAGGATTATAAATCGTTCTATTATAAGGACACATATACATATGGCCAATGGTTAGATAGAAAAAACTTCTTTGAAACAATAGTTAAATGAAAAATATATGAGATCATTGAATAAGCTAAAAGCTCATATCACAAATTACTTTGAATGTTTAAACCTATTTCAAAGTTTAAAATGGACATTTATATCTCTAAATCACAATTATCCTCTTTAAATGTGTCTATATGTGTGTTTGCATGTGTGTGTGTATGTACAGATAGATAAATGATTGATAGATAGATGTTTAATGTCAAGATATAAGACAAAAGAAGATTTCCATAGTAGTATTTTTGTTTTTCTTTTAAACTTATGCAAACTTCTTTAGGAAGTTGTTTACCTTTGTAATCATAGACTTCACAAAAATTCACTTCACTTCCCTATCATCTATCTCTCCAATATGATTCCCTCCTCTTCTTATCCTACTCTACTCTCAAATCAATGCTCCAATATTCTGCTACATTAACGAGGTAATTATTACAAAGTTATGTACCAACTACATTAAAAGGCATCTCAGATATGCTCTTCATGGACTCATTCAGTTACACTTGAAAAATATAAGTATAAAGGAATTTTCAAATATGCCTGAAAAATGTAAGTATAAAGGAATTCTCAGATACACCTGAAAAATGTAAGTGAAAAGGAATTTTCAATGAAATATAAAGTGACTATAGGGAAGCCCTGCAGGTAGATAAAAATAATATAAAAACCCAACTCTTTCTTTTTCAAGGATTTGATTTATCTTTTTAGCTTCTGTCTTACCCCTTTCACAACCATAAGCCAATCCTTATTTCTGTCCTAGGTGACCTGAGTTGTTCTTATAACCAGGGCATTGTTCTGCAAGGAACCTGCTCTGAGGCTTCCTTGCATAATCTTTATGATGAATTCCACATAGTAGTCACAGTCACAAAACCCATGTTCTTCCATGTCGGGGAGTAGCATCTGATTAGCTGTTGGGACTTCAGGTAGAGACTGCTGTCTTCCTAATACTGTAATATTGGACAAGACATTAACTTCTGGTACTTAGAAAACAAATGATTTTTAAAATAACTTCGAGCTCTAAAACTCTGATCCTGCTCAATAACCAATGCTTAAAGAACTACAGAATCCCAGAGCTCAAAGGAACCTTCAACAATACCTTAAACACCTGTAACACATTACTAAAATAAAATACAGAAGAGAGGCTCAGAAGACCTAAGAAGACCATCGCCATCACTATAAAGGTCATATAATGGCAAGCTCACTCTTTCTCACCACCAGATTAATGAGTCAGACAATCAGGCTCCTGATACAACATTATTTTTAAAAGTGAGGTACATTGTTTTATTTGGTCTGAAAATATTGATCAGAATAATAATTGCAGTTGACTTTTTAATGGAGAAACAAAAAATTTTGACACATTCGTTAACTACCAGTTATAGGAAGTGTGTTAGATAAAGAAGTGTTGAAAGTCCTTTATCCAATTCTTACAGATTCAGCCTAGAAGCTACAATTAGTAGCAAATAATTTCATTCCCCTTTCCTGTGGTCATCTTTGGCAAGTTCTAACTCTTAAATTTGACCATATTCTTAAAAAAAAAACTATTACAGGATTGGCTTAAAATATAGACAAAATGACAAAAAAGGGCCATGAACTACAGCTTAATATTGACAACACAGGCTCACAGTATTGAACATGCTCCTTGTTTTAAAACCCAAGCATTTTGGTTTGAAACTTGGAAAAGGAACAGAACATTTTCAGCCCCTACATTGACTTTAGAATTCTATCATTATTAAACATGTGCTATAAACTTCCCATGGAGAATTTGTTAATTATGTAGATTCAGGTTAAGTATGAAAAAGGAGCTTATTGCGATTGTCCTGAAAACCATTCATACAAGCTACAAATTTGCATGTGGCTGAAGCACTCTTTACTTACAGAATTAATTTATTTTAGTGCACGTAATGAACCTTGCTCTTTTCCAAAAATAATTTGAATCAGTACCTACAGAGCAGTGATTTTTAATCATGTGTGGGAGAGGAGTGGGTTATAGACTGTTGAGAAACTGATGAAATGCACTTTCACCTAGAGACACTATCTAGAATTTCAAAAAGTTTGCCATTTTCTGAAGCTCATTCATTAACTATGTATTAGTGACAAAATTTGTTTTTGAAATCTGCTTCCAATATTATGTGATTTACATGAATTTATGAAATTAAGTCAGTGAAAGTATCATCATAGGATGTTTACACAAAGTTTGACAGGTAGGGTTCAATTAAGAATAATTTATATTACCATTAATACATTATTTTACTTTATTTTTGGAGAGAGTAGAGAAAGGTAATTTTCTTTAAGATTTTATTGACATTGCATTAAATCTATGCAGCAGTTTGTGTATGATTTTTATTTTTAAAAGATTGAATTTTCTGATCAGTGTATATATAATCACTCTCCAGTGATTTAAGTTTTCCTTAATTTCCTTTGCAATGTTTTGTAGTTTAAGGAAAAAGTTATGCATTTTTTCATTCATTTTTTTAACTTTTATTTTAGGTTCAAGGGAACATGTATAGGTTTGTTATATAGGTAAATTGCATGTCACAGGGGTTTGGTATACAGATTAGTAAGCATAGTGCCCAATAGATAGTTTTTCAATCCTCTTTCTCTTCCCTTCCTTTATCCTCGAGTAGGTCCCCATATCTGTTGTTCATATCTTTGTGTTCATGCGTACTCAGTGTTTAGCTCCCACTTATATATGAGAACATGTGGTATTTGGTTTTCAGTTCCTGCACTAGTTTGCTTGCGTTAATGGCCTCCAGCTCCATCAATGTTGCTGCAAAGGACATAATCTCATTCTTTTGTATGGCTATGTAGTATTCCATGATATATATGTACTAAATTGTTTTAATCCAGTCTACCATTGACAGGCATTTAGATTGATTCCATGTCATTCCTATTGTGAATAGTACTGTGATGAACGTACACGTGCATGTGTCTTTATGGTAGAATATTCCTTTGAGTATATATCCAATAATAGGATTACTGGGTTGAATAATAATTTTTGCTTTGAGTTCTTTTAGAAATTGCCAAACTGCTTTCCATAATAACTGAACTAATTCACATTCCCACCCTTTTCTCCACAAACTTGCCAAAATCTGTCATTTTTTGACTTTTTAATAATAGCAATTTGACTGGTATGAGATGGTGTCTCATGGTGATTTTGATTTACATTTCTCCAAGGAATAGTGATGCTGAGCATTTTTTCATATGTTTGTTGGCCATGTATATGTCTTTTTTAAATTTTATTATTATTTTTATTTTTATAAGTTCTGGGGTACATGTGCAGATTGTGCAGGATTGTTACATAGGTATAGACATGCCATGGTGGTTTGCTGCGTCCATCCCCCTGTCATCTACATTAGGTATTTTTCCTAATGTTATCCCTCACCAATCCCCCCACCCCCTGCTGTCCCTCCCCAAGCCCCCCGCCACACCACCACAGGCCCCGGTGTGTGATGTTACCCTCCCTATATCCATGTGTTCTCTTCTTGTATTTTGAAGTGTCTCTTCATGTATTTGCCCACTTTTATTTATTTATTTATTTATTTTTTTTGAGACGGGATTTTGCTCTTCTTACCCAGGCTGGAGTGCAATGGCACGATCTTGGCTCACTGCAACCTCCGCCTCCTGGGTTCAAGCGATTCTCCTGCCTCAGCCTCCCGAGTAGCTGGGAGTACAGGCGTGTACCACCATGCCCGGCTAATTTGTGTATTTTTCGTAGAGACTGGGTTTCATCATGTTGACCAGGATGGTCTAGATCTCTTGACCTCGTAATCCACCCGCCTCTGCCTCCCAAAGTGCTGGGATTATAGGCGTGAGCCACCGCGCCTGGCCGTATTTGCCCACTTTTTAGTGGGGTTGGTTTTTGCTTGTACATTTGTTTATGTTCTTTATAGAATCTAGATATTACACTTTTGTCAGATTCATAGTTTGCAAATATGTTCTCCCATGCTCTAGGTTGTCTGTTTATTCTGTTGGTAGTTTCTTTTGCTATGCAAAAGCTCTTTAGTTTAATTAGGTCTCAATTGTCCATTATTGTTTCTGTTGTGTTTGCTTTTGAGGACTTGGTCGTAAATTCTTTGCCTAGGACAATGTCTGGAAGAGTATTTCCTAGGTTTTCCTCCGGGATTTTTGTAATTTGAGGTCTTACATTTAAGTCTTTAATCCACCTCAAGTTAATTTTTACATATGATGGGAGTCCTTTCCCTATTGCTTTCAACAAATTCAACTTTGTTGAAGATCAGATAGTTGTAGGTATGTGGCATTATTTCTAGACTCTCTATCTGTTCAATTGATCTGTGTCTGTTTTTATATGAGTACCATGCTGTTGTGGTAGCCTTGTAGTACAGTTTGGAATTGGGTAATGTCAAGCTTTGTTCTTAGGATTGCTTTAGATACTTGGTCTCTTTTTTCATTCCCTATGAATTTTAAAATAGTTTTTTTTTTTCTAATTTTGTGAAGAATATCATTGATAGTTTGTTAGGAATAGCATTTCATCTGTAAATTCCTTTGGGTAACATGGCCATTTTAAAATATTGATTCTTCTTATCCATGAGCATGGATGTTTTTCAATATGTTTGTGTCATCCTTGATTTCTATCAGCAGTGTTTTGCAATTCTCATTGCAGACATCCTTCATCTTCCTGGTAAGTTGTATTTCTAGGTATTTTATTCCTTTCATGTCTGTCATTCATGAGATTATGTTCTTGATTTGGTGCTCAGCTTGGATGTTATTGGCGCATAGGAATGCTATTCATTTTCATACATTGATTTTGCATCCTGAAACTTGCTGAAGGTGTTTATTAAATCAAGAATCTTTTGGTCTAAGACTATCGGGTTTTTTAGATAGAAACAGGGAGTCAAACTACTCCTGATTAAAAATGATATGATTCAGGGATAGTTTGACTCTCTAATTCTAGCTTAAAAAGCCCACAGATTCTAAGTAAAAAACCCTGTAAACAGGGATAATTTGAAACATTCTCTTCCTATTTAGATGACTTTTATTTCTTTCTCTTTCCTGATTGCTCTGGTCAGGAATTCCAGTACTATGTACAATAGGACTGAAAGAGGGCATCCTTGTATTGTTCCAGTTGCCAAGGGGAATGCTTTCAGCTTTTGCCCTTTCAGTATTATATTGGCTGTAGGTTTGTCATACATAGCTCTTATTATTTTGAAGTATGTTCCTTCACTGCCTAGTTTTTTGAGGGTTTTTAACATGAAGTGATGTTGAACTTTTTAAAAAGCCTTTTCTGTTTGTATTGAGATGATCACATGCTATTTTTAGCTCTATTTATGTGATGAATCGTATTTGTTGATTTGTGTATGTTGAACCAACCTTGCATCCTAGCGACAAATTCTACTTGATTATGGTGGACAAGTTTTTTGATATGCTGCTGGATTCGGTTTGCCAGTATTTTGTTGAGGATTTTTGCATTGATTTCCATCAAGGTTATTCATCTCATGTTTTCTTTTTTTGTTGTGTCTCTGCCAGGTTTTGATTTCCTTTTAATGTCATTATTTACTTGACAGTCATTCAGCAGCAGGTTGTTTAATTTCCATAGAATTGTATGATTTCAAGGAATTTTCTTAATGTTGATTTCTATTTTTATTGTAATGTGGTCCTAGAAACTCAAGTACACATGCACACGAATGTTCACTGTGGCACTGTTTACAATAGCAAAGCTACCATAAAATGGAGAAATTTATAAAGACCTCACAAATACACACACACACAGACACACACACAGAGACACACATACACAAACGTAGGAACAGTTTAGGGAGAGAGGAAGCATTTCCTGAATATCGTCCTTGTGGGACAATGATCTCAATCATCCATTTTTATATAAATGGGCACCTTTTGTTCTTTTTTTGACAGTACATTAAAAATATCGAATCAATATCTAGTCTCCTTAACTGCTAGATGTGAAATGTAGATTCATAGCATTTATATTTCACACACAGGCTGCAAAATATTTTCATTCATAAAGTTGTTATAGATCCTGTTTTCCAAAAATTTTTTTTTGTCCAAACAACAAATTTAGTAATCATTTACCAAATTTGAAAGCAGTGTGATTATTAGAAAATAAATGAAGGTGTTAAAGACCCTGGTTAAAAGCAAATCTCCCTTCAGCAAGTGGGAAATGTTGAAATGTAAGAATCAATGTGAATACTTAAGAAACAGGGACCCATAGGTTGGGCACTTCGAGTTGTGCTGTTCTCGCATTAACAACACTACCATAAGTCTAAGATTTAGCTAATTTTACGTTCAGAAGATAAAAGGTGGCACCTTTAATGAGCTGAGGTTATTATACTTCTTCGCTTACATGTGAAAATCAATACATAAGCTCACCCATTAGCTTTCAGTCAAGTTTGAACATGTTGGGAGCAGGAATGAAGTTTATTTGTGGTACCATCATACACAATAAAGATCCTCTAGTGATTATTTTTCCATTACCTGTGCTTGACCCGAAAAATTTTAATATGATCTAAAATATCTCAAGATTGACCTTCTACTGTCAAATAGCAATCAAGATGCTGTGTTTAAAAGTGACTTTAAAGAAGAACACACATTTGCTAAGCAATGTTGAATGAAATGCAAATTTCTCAATAGTTGCTAGTGAAATAGTTGTTTGATTTTTCAAATACAAGCTAAAAATGTGGAGAACAAGTATGGCATCTAGGAAGGATGCCTAAATCCTTTTACTTTACAGGGGAAATAATTCAAACCTTCAAAGTTTGGTTACCTTTAGACATGTATTTTTAAAATCAATATATGTGCATCTATACTTCTAACTTTAAATTACATATTCCTATATTTTATATATTGTATATCCAGTAAATTCTGAACCACTTTATGCTACCACATGGTTATTTATACATTGTATACAATTCTATCAAGTTGTATGTTTATGAAGTACCTATGTGAGGAAAGTATTTATTAAAAATATAAATGATCTGCTCAAAATCAAATGTCAATATATTTTAAGATAAATTTGGAGTATTTATATTATGCCACATTTGGTAGGAAGACAAGAACCTAGAGATTTTATGTGCTTAAAACTTTTACATTTTGTGGTTCAAATATTAACTAAATAGTATATAATGTACAGATTCTGGATTTTAAGATACTCATCAGCCTTTTCCCTCTAATTTTATAGAGATTACATGATGTTTGAGATTTGGATTACTCATTTTACTGAAGACTATGGTCAGCGTCAGGTTAAAGCAATAGTGTAGCCTGACTGCGTACAGTAAGTTTTGAATCTGCTTATAAAGACATGTAAAAGTGCACCCTGCTAGGAACTCTACTATTCATGCTGAGGTTTAAACACTGGAATTGGGTTCCCAGTGGATTTTCACTTTCACAAGTACTTAATGCAGCTTTAGGTGTCTCAGGGGCAATCTGAACTAGCCACTGAATATCCTTTTTAAGGGGAGTTAACAATGGCTTAGTTCCACCTCTCTTGAAATACAGGATTCATGTTTTTCTCTCTTAAAATTTAGTGTTCCTAGAGACAGTCGGGAACATTAGAGAATGAGACTGTATTTATCCATCCCAAGCTAGGTACAATGTAGGTGAGGGCAATCCAATGTTCCCTGCAGTGCTTTGTCAAAGCTTTTCAACCCTACGCTGAAAGGATAACCACTTCAGAGTGGGGTTACAATTGAAACTCCAAACCTATTAAAACTTGGGCCTTTACATTGGTGTAGGCTTTTGATTATAAAAAAATTCTATAGACTTTTGATGATGTACACCTCTGTACTCAAGGTTATATTGTGAGCCCTGGACTTATTACAGGTGCAGCCAATTCTAGGATTAGAACCCAGACCTTAGATCCTTTCATTTTTGAAAAGGATTGTGATTGTATTTTGGGCTAGAAGAGTTATGAGGCAAACCAACTCAAGTTAAACTCATAAAGTACACACATAAATGATGCTAGGAACATAGTTGTCAGGAATGTAGAAAAGTTTCACACAGGATCTAAAATATCTCATGCTAAAATAAGCATATGCACATTTGTACATATATAAATAGATCATAAGGAGAGGTCATGGTAGCATTGCATTTTGATAATTTAGAATTTTTTTAAAACACCTAGGCTATATTAGAGCAAGCAAGATTATTTATGCTACAGCAACGAACAACTCCCAAATCTCATTGTATTTGAATATAGTTTATTTCTCCCTCACAGAAGCCCTGGGGACCCTACAAGCATCTGTCTTCCATTCTTAGTGATGCAAGTTGCTCAAAATCCCAACATCTCCTTTATTTCCACAGTAAGGGAAGAGACAGCTTGGAATCTCCCATGGATAAATGAATGCATTCACCTGGAAAGAATACATCACTTCCACTCACGTTCTATTGCCCAAAGAATATCAAGGGGATGGAGAATTTCAGTGACCACTGCCTCCCACCCCCACCATAAACTGAAGGAAGAGAAGAACTGGAACTACAGGTGAGTAACCTAAATATATACAACAGAAGAGCTGATAGAATTGTAGATGATAAATTCATGAACTCTTTACTTCAAACATATATGATGTGTTGCTGAATTAACAAATATAACGAATTTTGAATAAGAGGGATTTTCTGAAATTATTCTCAATGATTTCTCTATAAAAATAAAAATTAGTATTGTAAAACCTGCATAATATGCATATTTATAAAGTGCTGTATTTCATCAAATATTTAAATGACATTTCAATATATAAAAAAATCCATAGACTAATTTCATTATTGTCACAGGCAGAATATTATATTACTTGAAAAGTGCTCAATAAGATTGATTTGTGTTCTCTGTAAAATGTAGTCTCCACTGACCACTTGCCAGGTTGGGTTACAAGAGCCTTTCAAACCACAAACTGTGCTGTGGTCTTTACAATGCAATGCCTGGAATGCTTACACTAAGCTCCGAAACACTACAAAATATCAATGGCCAGTTCACAGCCAATACCATCCCCAGCAGAAGCACTTTGCTGCAAATAGTTTGAAGTAGCTATTAGTGTAAATCAAAGGTTTTGTGTATTCTTATTTTTTTCTATGTCCTTTTAGAATATTCATAAACAAATTGCACATCCCTTGCATCCACCAAAAAAAAATTCAGCACTTGACAAATCTTTAGCTACCATAATTTAATTCCCCACCTCCTTTTAAATAAACCCCATCAATACCATTTATAATTAATGAAAGGTAGGATGATTCCTGCATGAAGTTTTAGTCCAGACGTCAAATCAATACTTCTGACCATGTCTGTTTCATTATTGACAACGTCTACCCACATTTACTCTTATAATTAAGTTTTAGTTCAACTTCTAACTTTTCTCAAGTGTTTGAAATGGCTATATGGTGTTCTTAATTTCAGCTGCTGTTTCATCTTTCTCAGTAGGTGCCTATTTTATTGTTAAAGGTCATACTCATTTGTCTGCTCCAACAAAGGCAGCCCTCAAAGTTGGCTGTGGTTTTGACAGACAGTGGTCCCCATAAGTGATGGCCTTAAGGACAGAGCTGGCACTGGGAGACAGTCACCACAGCAAGGGGAATAACAGATAACAAATCATGCCACTATTTTTCCTCCTGGCGTGATTGACGACAGCACAGCGGGTGTAACTTTTCAATGTCCTCAGATTAAAAACCCCTCAAACAAATGAGTTCTGAAAATACTGTCCAGAGGCATTAAAGGGAGCTGTCGGACTCAAAATACTCTTAAAAAAAAAACAATTTTTTTTTCTAAATGCACAATTTATGGCCACTCAATGTAATTATCTAATTTTCAGTGATACTTTCCATTTGACACACACAAAGCTCAGCTATAGATTTGAGGGGCTGTTGCAGGAACAATGTAAAGCTTTCAGAGGGAAGTATGCAGGGCTCCGTAAGGCCTATCACACGGCATTCTAAAGAGGAAATTTGGTGTTTGTTAAGGCATGATATGCATTTCAGTGTTTACAGATTATTTTTCAAAGTATTGTTTGCATGATCTATTAATTATATTTTAACTGACTGGTGGAAATAAAGATACTCAAATGACCAAGCTCTGGCTGCATGGTAAATCACTTCTGGATTTTTCTAGTCCATCATAGAAATATGCAAAGCAGTACAGAATAAAATGCAAACATTTCCACCTAAAATGTTATTTTTCTTTTTCCTGTTGTATTGTATTGTCTAATAAGTTTTTGATATCCTGAAAAATGAACCTATCTACCTGATAGAATGAACGAATTCTATACTTCTTGTTTAAAAAATGCAATTAGATGTAGTTTTTTCTATTCCTATAATTGTAATTATGGAATATAGTTAAGTAAATATAACATATGTACTCATAATTTTATGCATATAAAATGTTATGTATATGTACCATTAAGAGAAAATAACTTGTCTGGAATTGTAGTCGTTTTAATAGTTTATGCCTGTGGAGTGTAGCTTGGTGTAAACAGTGATTATGGGCCTCAGTCCCAGAAGATAGATTCAGCAATTTTAAGATGAGGCTTGGAATCTGTATTAATACAGGTCATAGATGAACTAGATATGACCCACTCTAGTTATAATCTGGGAACCACATTAGGCACCTCACGAGTGGCTTAACATTCCTGGGTCACACGATTCTGCACAGATGCACTGGTTTCGTAGCTAGGTGGATGATGGTTTGAATCTTGGCACTGAGTCTTACTAGCTATGTAGCTTTGGGCAAGTTAGTTAATCTCTCAGTGTTTTAGGTTTATGGACATCTATATTGGAATAACAAATTTTCTCTCGAAGAATTATTGAAAGACTAATGAAGCTGCCAAATGAATGCAAGTGGTCTTTACTTGCAAATGATGGAACTGAAATGCTTAAAACAACACAATCAGGAGCTTGGATTGAAACAAACTTTTCTAAAGATAAATGAACTCTCCCACCTCTACCAGTCCCACAGCCCCAGGACTTTAGCCTGTATACATCAATGAGGTCATCTGTCCTCAGTTAATAAAACAGGTGCTGAGATACTTCCTGAAACAATGTAAGACCTAAATTAAGTCTAGTTGTTCAGATATTAGCCACTCTCTTAAATCTTGTACTTTCCTCTGGGTTCTGGGCAAAACTGGGCCCTTGGTAAGCACTCATTCAACACACTTACTGAATCCTTCCATACACCAAGGCTCAGAATCTCCTTTATAGAGGATAAGATAAGCCAGAGTCTCCATGGACTAGGAACCATTCCAGATGAAAACAGCACTAGCTTTCTTCGTCTCACGTCTCCAGCTTTCTTACAATATAGAGTAGGATACTTTGATTTCTGGTAGTGCCTCTGTTTCCTTTCTTTAAAATGGCAATAATAACAAGACTGGCCATTGTAATAAGGACTAAGCAGAGTTAGTATATGTGAGATGTTTAAAGCAGTATCTGGCACATAGAAAGTGGCTTGCCCAAGGTCACACTGCTGAAAAATGTGAATGGATTGCAACCCAGGTGCTCGAGTCTAGGCATTACAACTCTGCTCTTGCTAAGATTGTTTATAACTTCTGTGTTCTTCCCTAGCCATATAAAGTCAACCAGACAGAAGAGCAAGCAGTAAAATATCTGAAGTTATATAACTAGACATCCAAATGCCAGATGATAAGTAAACACATTTTAAAATAAAATGAAAAAATATTTAAAATGTTTATTTGTTTTAAGTAGGTAATGCAAGTAAACAGTAACAATATTGAAAAGGATATTTAAATATGCGCAAAAAATCTAATTTTTACTGCTGTTTTCCAGTCCTCTTATTTTTTCCAACACAACAGCCAGGATTGTTACTACATTCTGAGTTCCTTCAAGAGATGCTCCACAATCATACAGCATATATGTATATAGATGATCACCTACTTAAATGGTAGCACACTATACTCACTCTTCTGTCCCTTCTCTTGCACAAGACCTTCTTTATAATTATTAGAAAATTAACCTTTATTAAAAATAGAGAAGCTTATAGAGTAAAACGTAAATGTCTTCCGTTCAATCTTCTAAAGGTAACAACTGTTAAAAAAAATTAGATGGTTTTAAAAATTGTCTTTACAAAAAAAATTGAAAGTTTGTGTTATCCTTTTTCTATCCCTTGCCTATGTTTAACATTGGTAACATTTTTTCAAAGTAATATGTTTGCATCCACCTTTTTATTTATTTATTTATTTATCTACTTATTTTGAGACAGAGTCTTGCTCTGCTGCTCAAGCTAAACTGCAGTGGTGTGATCTTGGCTCACTGCAACCTCCACCTCCCAGGTTCTAGTGATTCTCCTGCCTCAACCTCCTGAGTAGCTGGGATTATAGGCATGCTCTATTACACCCACTTAATTTTTTTTATATTTTTAGTAGAGACAGGGTTTTACTGTGTTGGCCAGGATGGTCTTAAACTCCTGGACTCAAGTGATCCACCTACCTCTGCCTCCCAAAGTGCTGAGATTGCAGGCATGAGCCCCCGTGCCTGGCCTGGATCCACCTTGTTTTTAATGACTGCTTAAAATTAGAATTCAGTTTATATTAAAATGTATGTATCTTTTTACCTATTGGTGGACATTGAAGTTGTTTCTAAGTTTTAAAAAACATTTTATGTAATGCTTCATTTTTATCTCTTATATTTTTATATTCATTTTTTTGTAGAATAGATTCCTGGATGGTAGATCAAATATCTTTCCAAAAACCCGTACCAATTTACAATGCTGCCGAAACTGCAGAAGAAATCTGTTTCCCACACTCTTGACAGCACTGGACTCTCAATTTTATAAGTGCAGACTTCCCTGATTCTCAGATGCACTTCCTTTTTTGTCCCCATTTTTTAGCAGCTCTGAAATTTGAATATGTCTTATTACCAATAGCATGTATAATTAGCAACATGTTTGCTTTCTCCATAACATAAAATCATGATTATGTCTTTTAATTGATGGTACCTTAGATTCAATAAAATATGGTCTTTTCTAATCTAACAGCTGGTGAAAATCAGATCTTAATGGTGTTTATGTTTTATTTTATTAATTTTCTAGTGAAGTTGTGTGTTAATATTTTCTAGATGTAATTTTTAATGAATTACTTATACTTTAAACTCATTTTTAATGGTAAATATAAAGAAATGATGCAGAGGAGCATAGTGTGGCTGACAATCCTTGCAGAGCTAGGCTCATTAAAAACTTAGGATGACCCAGTGCCTTGTGATGACAAGTCTGTTTTCAATAAGGGGATCTGTTTCCACACAAAGATGATATACATCTTCATAAAACCTATTTTACTGGGAAAAATATTTTGTACATTTTTGCTTCTTAATTGAAAAAGAGCATGTTCTTCAGGGAAATGTTGGCACTCCACTCCTTCTCAAAAGAGAAAACTTTGTGTCCTGAAAATCGCACCTTTTCCTCAAAGTTACAGTAGACCATAAAGTAGCTATGTTTACTTGCTTTTTTCCAATACTGACAAAATACACCACTGCAGGTTTTTAAAAAAGCCTTTTATTCCTGAATATGACATCCCAATTATTATCTTGTTCACCAGTTATGATGAATACATATCTTATTAAGATATCTCCTGCTTGATTCAAATCAACACTTCTCCCTGTTTATACCCCGCATACTTTCAGCTCAGTGGTTCCCAACAGAGGGTAATGCCTTCCTCACCCCACTCCCCCAAGCCGAGCATTGGCAATATCTGGAGACATTTTTTATTGCCTTGACTGTGTGCTGAGGGCAGGGGGCTACTGGCATCTAGAGGGTAGAAGGCTGGGATGCTGATAAATATCCTGCGACACACAGGACAGCTCCCCACAACAAATTATTCCACCTCAAATGTCAGTAGTGCAAGGTTAGGAAACCCTGCCCAAGAGTTTAAGTTTTAAGATGGCCTTTACCTGCAAATCACAGTCTTTGGAATTGCAGTATGATTTGCTGGGGTTTCTCAATACCTACCACCCTGCTCCCTCCACACCTCAGCCCCCTGCAAACACCTGGGTGATGTGTGATATACTTTTTCTTAACAATATTTTCCTGGGGGGATGATGTGGGAGGGTGTGAACAATGACAGCATGCTTGTAATTTCAGAGGAGTTCCCAGGTAATTTCTATACTGCCCCCTCCTTCCAACAATTGAGTTACCACTATAATTTAGAAGGTCTGAAGACAGTGATTGTCAAAGTACTTTGATTTACATCCTTCTCCATCTTCTCCCCTCCCAAAGATTTACCACTTGTTTGTCCATGGCTGCTTTTGAAAGAAATAAAATGTCTCAAGCTAGAATTTTCTATTTGTAAAATAAACTTTCTTTTGTTATGTAGTGATGTTGGAAAAAATAAGTCGTAAAATTTCATAGCATGGTATTACTCCAAGAATTTGGACAGATAATCTGTTCCTTGGTAAGTATGGATGACTTACAGAAAGTCAGCTTTGTTATTAAGCACTTTTACTTCAGCACTTGTTTTGATGTCTCCAATCCATCTAGTCTGTTTCTATGGAATTAACCATACCTTTTAGTTTCCAAAATTTGGATCTTTGGTCACTTAGTATTAATATATTTACTTCTATTATGTATTATATATATATAAACACACACACATATTATTCACTCATAAGAATAAATGTATATTCTCTATGTATGTAATACATGTCTGTGATTTGTGATATTGTATATAATATACAGGTATGTGTAATATAATAGATGTCTGTGATATCATATAGAATATATATACTCATTCTTATCATTATTTCCTGCATCTCCCAAACCCTTGCACTCCTGCATCATAGCAGTAAACTGCTGCAGCCAACCCTACAACTGACGCAGAATCTGACGATGCCTCAGATAGAGGCAGTGCTGACCACAGAGAGTGCTTCTCTCCATCCTCACTGAGTACAGATGCCCCTCTGTTCGCTGTAGTCTGCCAACATTTTCTCTTTCGGTTTCAAATGTGGCAAGAAGGGAATGGCTGATTGTGGTTCTGTAAAGAAAGAACAGTTTGCAAGGGTGAGAGATCTCAGCACGAGTTACTCCTTATTTCTGTCCTGTTTGATAGCCTTTCTGCCTCCTTTCACAAGCATAGAGTGTGTATTTGGTTTTCCAGCTGCTACTTTTGTAGCTCATCTTCGTCTGTTTATGTATAATGGGTAACAACAATTTCAACTTAGTAATTAGAAATAATCATTTTAAAACACTCTCAAGTCATTTGAAAACTGTCCTACCTCTCAAGCAAGGCTCACATAGTATACACATATCAACTGCTTTGCTAATCATGTATTTATGTATATTTTATCTTAGTATGTCATCATTGGGAATACAATAAAATACTATGAAATTAAAATGTGGTAAGAGAAATAAACATCTCTGGTAATATACAGCATAGAAGAGAAATATTTTGCAAAGTTGTTTTCAGAAAAGTGAACATGGTGTCTCAATGAAGCGTTTCAAACATGACTTATCAGCTTGGCTAGTCTGAGTCCAGCACAAAACAATTGACGTGTTTTCCATTGAATGGGAGGATAAACGTGAATCTTAAAGTACTGCAATCTTCACTTAGCTTCTTTTCCCCACTTTTCATAATCAATTACAATCCGTTTTATTTTTCTTGCAGCTCACTTTAAATCTAAATAAATTAAATAATATTTTACATTGATATTATTAGCTGTAATTAAGATATAAGAACTCTTCTGATTTTAGGCGTTTGTTTTTTTGTATTCTCAAGTATGCCATCTGTCAGAAATGAAAAAAATAGCAACATATGGATGAATTCTTTTTGTTTCTCTAGATATTTTGAAATCAATATGTTCCAAAATATGTTTCCAACTACATGTTTTTGATTGCTGGCGCTCACAGTTGGGTCTATGAATTAACTTGCAGACAATAAAAGGTAAAGCTTCGGCTCTTTCAGGAAGTTGCCTATGTATTAATACCAAAAAATATGCAGCTTTTATGTTTCAAAATAACTAGAGGAGTGGATTTGGAATGTTTCCAATACAAAGAAATGATAAATATTTGAGGTGATAGATATTTCAGTTACTCTGATTTGATCATTACACATATGCTTGTATCAAAATATCACATGTACTCCATACATATGTACAGCTATTATGTACTCAGAACAACTTTTAAAGGCAAAAAATATGTGGCATACATTTCTATTTTCTAAAATCAGGTCAATAGTAGAGTAATTGGAAATGTTGAATTGTATGCTTACAATAGTTTTTAAAAAGCACATTTTTGGTAATGATATTGCTAAAGCTACTATAACATCTTCATGTCCCTTTTGATTACTAAAGAGAGATTAAATTTCACCTTGTATAGCTTAACATAACAATAATAATTTGTTGTAATCTGAAACTGGTAATCCAGGTATGGTGCAAAAGTTGGCACGCAGTTACCTAATAGGTTGAACCATATAAAATTGCCATTTTTTTGTAGGTAAGAAATGATTTAATATTAGCAATTTTATATGGATCATACTAATTCAATTTTTAATGATGTTTCACCTTACTGGCCATTTTAAGGAAGTGATTTTATATTTTATTACTTAAAAATGTTTATTTTGTTGCCAGTGCTTTTGGTGGTTTAGTCATGAAGTCTTTGCCTATGCCTATGTCCTAAATGGTTTTGCTTAGGTTTTCTTCTAGGGTTCTTATGGTGTTAGGTCTTATTACCAGGTATATAGCCAAAGGATTATAAATCATTCTTTTATAAAGACACATGCACACCTTTGTTCATTGTGGCACCGTTTACAGTAGCAAAGATCTGGAACCAACCCAAATGCCCATCGATGATAGACTGGACAAGGAAAATGTAGCACATATACACCATGAAATACTATGCAGCCATAAAAAATGATGAGTTCTTGTCCTTTTTAAGGACATGGATGAATCTGGAAACCATCATTCTCAGCAAATTGATGCAAGAACAGAAAATCAAACACTGCATGTTCTCACTCATAGGCTGGTGTTGAACAATGAGAACACATGGACACAGGGAGGGAAGCATCACACACTGGAGTCTTTTGCGGGGGACTAGGGGAGGGACAGCGGGGGTAGGGAGTTGGAGAGGGATAACATGGGGAGAAATGTCAGATATAGGTGACGGGGATAGAGGCAGCAAACCACATTTCCATGTGTATACCTATGCAACAATCCTGCATATTCTACACATGTACCCCAAAACCTAAAGTGCAATAAAAGAAAAGTTTAAAAAAAATGCTTATTTTAAGCTGGTGGTTATGCATAGCATTCTAAGGACCAAATGAGACTTCTTGTCTTACTTAATATAATTGTTATCACCAGGTCCATACATCGTCTATCCTAATGCGTTTAAGGTATTCAGTGTAGATCCTCAAATGCTCACAAAGCAATGACGGCATGAACATATATGTCTGAATAAATTGGACAATGAGTATAGCCAAACAGAAAGTGGTATAAATTATATTTTCTGTCCCAAATGTTTCTATCTATACACACAAATTATAATATAATTTAATTTGGAGATAGCAAGGGTGGACCCATACATGATTGAATTTCAGCACACAACTGTTAGCATTGGCTTACTTTTTCTCATTTTGGAGTTAAAATATTGAGAAACTCTATTTTGGAAATATGTGTAAACAGCAGATACTGGTGAGTCCAACGACTGTTTATTGAGTGTTGACTCTTGCCCAAGCAATGTTATAGATATAAGGGTTACACATAAGACACATTTATAACTTTAGGGAACTTGTAACTTCAGGGGAGAGATAGACACACAAACATGCTTCAGTATAACCAGATAGGCTTCATTATTATAAGGGCACAAACTTTGGCCCAATGGCTGAGTTTGAATGCTAACTCTGCTGCTTAAAAGCTCTGTGAAGTTAGACAAGTTTCCTAAATGATTTGTGCCTCATTTTTGTTATCTGTATAGTGAGGGTCATGATAATAATATATATCACTTAGCATCATTGTGAGGAGTCAGGAAATTGATATACGCAAAGCACTTAGTGTCGGGCTCAATGTAATTGCTAAGTGTTAGCTGTTACTATTATTAATAATAAGACACTGTAAGAATAGGGAATATTTGCTTTTCTCACATCTTATTGTCCTGTAGGAGATGAAATATTTTTGGACCATGTTGATTTAGCTGGAAGGCCATACACATTGCAGTTAATCTATTCTGGGTTCAAATCTTTATTACTTCCTAGTCATGTGAGTTTTAAGTTTCTTATACGTAAAAATAGGAATAATAAAACTACAATTTTATGGTTATCCTGAGTATTTAGTGAGATGATGTTTAAAAGACAGCCTGTAAATAGTAGCTATTAATATTTATTAGATGAAAAATCCATTCACTCAACTATATGCCCAAAGAAAATAAGAAATACTATAAAAAATGTTGTGTGGTTACCCATTAAAATAGTTTTATTCTACTTTTAAAAATATAATTCAAAGATTGAATAATTCTCAGCATTAAATTTCATTCAGTTTTGGTTATTACCAAGTTTCCTTTTTTATCCTTATAAAGGTAGTTTTTCTCCCTTATTTTCATAGTACTGTATAAAAATTTTTATAAACATAAGAGATCATCTTATTTTTGCATTATAGAATGGAAGCTGTCTACACAAATTTGTAATGTGATAGAGTTTATGCTAATTTTGCTATAAGTTTCATGGATATATTGGAGGCTTGTTAATAATTAAAAAATTTTACTTCTTTAAGTTACAAATAAGTATTACAGTAAATACTTTCCAACCTTTATCTGACATGACATCTTACCAATACAGGCATCACAAAATAAATAATTTATGAAAAATATTTATTTAAAGAGCTGTAATTTACCTCGCATTTACCATATGCCATTCATCCAAGTAGCAATATAAAATATTCATTAGAGAAACTCATTAAAACAAACTTCTATACAATGAGGTGACGGGCCAACAAAAAACATCAATCATAGCAAGGCTTTAAGTTTTTATTAGTGCATATGGGCACACTAATATTTCAAAGTAGAAAATTATGAATATTTTGCTCTGCCTCTGAAATGACCAGGCTGATACAAAGACAAATTTGATAAGAGTGTAACAAAGACAGGAACTGGTTTTTCTTCATTTGTTTTCATTTTAGTCAAGAAATCAGTGACCGTTCACTGAGATTTATTATATTAATGATGAATCAACCTGATGTTATAATTAATGGGAAATCTATAGCTAATCTTAGAGAAAAAATAACTAGGCATATAATGATATTTAAACCTGGCATAACAGAACTCTGAGCTGCTTTCTCTTGACTACGTGCGTGGTAGGCAGAGCATTCACTGTGAATATCAGTGACACCCTAATGCACTTTGAGGCCCATGAGAGAATTCCAGCCTCACTCATGCCTAAGAAGTAGTGTTGACAAAACAGCACAATGTTGGACTTAAAAAATATATATTCTACTCACACTAAGTAACTATGTAATTATTGCATTGTCAATTTCACACACACACACACACACACATACACACACACACACAAACACACACACAGCTTCACAATTCTAGCAATGCTCTTAAATATGAATAGTACCAGAGTTCCAGCAAAATAAACTCAAATCAGTACACGATGAGATTCACATAAGCAGCATTGTACTCCTCTGGATCTCCCTATATAAACTAATTCACAATTCATTAGGAAGTTCTGTTAAATCTCTGCTTCACATTCCCTGCCCTTCTAGTACACTGTTGATCTGTGATTAAATGTTCTAATAAAATTAACTGGCTTTGCTACAAACAGAACATCTGGAGCTATGTTTAATTTCATGTCAAACATACACAGGAAACACCTGTCTAGGTGAAGTAATTTTTTTTAAATGACATTAATCCATCTGTTTTGGAAAATGGTGTCATGGTTGTCACATTAAAAGGTAATATCAACAAACACAGAAATCCTGAATTGCTTTGGAGCATAAGTTTTCTAAAATTAACAAAAAATTGCTTATCTAAATGTTATCGTGTCAGTCTTATTTTGTGCTGAAAAATAGGAGACCTTCTTCAACTCAGCAAGTTTCAATCCCTGCCCCGTAAAACTTCCAGATGTTCAGTTAGTCCCTGTACTTAAAAGATTAAAACCACTGGCGTGAGTCTCTATCTATGTATCTGTGCTGAAAGCAAACTGACGCCATCCACTAATAGTCTCATACAACAGGTAGATGTTACATGCATTTTTAAGTATACAAATGTATGCATAAATTATTTTTATATGATACTGGTGAGCAAGAATATGCTTTTTAGAACTTAAATATTCATAAATATATATAGTTTGCAGTAGCTTCTAATAGAAGATAGGAGCACACAATGGAAGTCTCATAGAGGAACTGGCTGGATGTTATTTACAACCTATTTCTCCTTTAATTTGACCTGTTTCGAAATTCTCAGCTTATTGGGCTCCAATAATGCTTCCAGAAAATCTTCTTTCCAAATTTTATTTCCTCATGAGGGACATGTGGGCTGCCCAGACAGTAGTTTTTCATGACAGCTTAGCGTCTTAATTATTTTGTGAAAGTCATACTATTATAATTTCTTCTTTAAAAAGCAAGGTCACTGAAGAGGTGAAAAAGCTAAGTGACTTGAACAGGATCACCCACATAGCCGGAAATGCAGATTATGCCAGTATGTACAAAATGTTTTTCATACAGGTGTCCTTTGCAAACCTTTCCACTAATGGGAGTACAAAGGCAAACTGTGAATTCTTAGTGGGGATCGGAAAGAATTGATGGGCAAGTGAGAAGTCTAAAGGCACAGTCACTAGGGCTTCTCCACCTTGTGTTTTCCTATAAATTAATGTGAATTTCTAATTCTACTCCATAACGTTGTTCTACATGCAAACGGGTGCTTTTTGTTAAGTTTTCTTTTAAAAAGTCTGTAAATAAAATTTAATATTCCAGAGAGATGTGCCTTACACCTCTGCCTTCTCCTCCACCATGGTTTTAACTATTCACAACATCCAGTCTGGTGTCCTCAGGGTGTAGTCACTGAAGGAAATTATGAGAAACAATTTTAAAATCATTATGCCAGCCTAGAGTGTTCTGGAAAATTGCCAATAAGCTTTTTATTTTAAAAATATGGCTATAGGGTAGAATAATGCAGATTTGTTAACTAAGTCTAAGAATTTGTCCCAGATAACAATCTTCAAAAAATTTTAAATTGTTTGAAACTTTAGTGTTTAATGCTTTGGTCAATAAATTATTGGTTATCAATTTCCATAGTTGTAAGTAACAGAGATATTTATGCTGTTTACTTCTGTAGTAGCAGAGAGGCAAAGCGGAGACGTGAAGGCTTGGGCACATGGTTTTGGATGAATTCTGGTGGAAGTAGTTATAAGATATTGAAAAAGGGAGATTGAAAACGTCTTATTACTACATGATTATTTTTGAAGACTAGAGGTATATAGGTGAGGACAGAGGGATCGGTGAAGGAAGTAAAGGTAGAGGTGTTGTATAGAATGACAATCAGTTTAAATAAACTATGTCTGGTTGAAGCATGATAAGTATTGCTAGGACTAAATTGATGGTAAACTCTTTTATGGAACCTCTGTACTAGTCAGTGACATGTTATAGTATCCAGAACCCTCAGTTTCACTGCTGTACACCAAAACCTGTCCTTGGAGATGGGAGGAAGGTGGGCAGGTAGAGTCATGAACCTTCTGCCCCATATTTTCATAAGACCTCTCTCTGTCTCTTTTTTTCTCTCTGCCTCTCTCTATATAAGCATGTTTTATATTATGTATGTATATATGTGTTTATACACACACATATATACACATATATACATATATATACACATACATATATATGTATGTATATGTGTGTGTATAAACGTATATACATACATAATATAAAATATACATATATATGTATGTATATATGTGTGTGTATATATGTATGTGTGTGTGTATATATATATATATACATATATATATACATAAAACATTAGGTTTTTAGATGAGCTGAGTTTTTCTTAAGTGGTGATGTACTACGAAAATTTTTAACTATTGGTTTGCCCAAACATTTCTTTTTCATTGAGTACATAGGTTTCTTTCGATTCCCAATTGCAGTGACTCTGACTTCATAAGAGGTAATAGTTTTCATGGTTACTTAGTGACATTTTTGGATCTGTGTTCTCACCAAACCTTAGGTCGAATTGTAATCCCCAATGTTGGAGGTAGGGCCTGGTGGGAGGTGGGAGGTGAGTGGATCATGGGGGTGTATTTCTCATGAATGATTTGGCATCATCCTCCTTGGTGCTGTACTCACGAGAATGAGTGAGTTCTCATGAGATCTCCAATGCTATAATTTTTCTTTTAAAATACATGTCTTCTCTAATTACAGATATATTTTTATTGAGAATATTAAATTTTAAGTAACTATAAAACCTCTCTATACATTCAATTTTTATAGAAATTTAAAGACAGAAATAATTGGATGTATATTTTATATTATTATTTAAATTGTATACAAAATTCACAAAGTTGTTTTGACTATCTCTTAGTAGTAGAAGTGAACTAAAACTATCTTGTTCAATATTATACTCTGAAATTAACCAAGGAATGTTAATTTCAATTTGTCATGGTTAAATCTGAAAAATCATCAATATTCAGCAGTTAATTATAAATAACCTCATGTTCTTTGATTACCAATTTGTTATTTGAATTTGCATGTAGTGAAGGTGTTTAGTGATGTCTACTGCCCTTTTATTATGTGTCACATACATTTTTACTCTAGAGTTTAGGAGTCTTAGTATAATTGATGTATGTAAGATTTCTCTTGATCAAGGCATCATTTATATAAAATAAAGATGGAATAGCCATAGTCTGATGGCTTTTATGGGTGCAGATGTCACCTTTCCCCAGACTTAATAATTCTACCATCAGTACATGGCTGATTTACCTCCAAACAATAACTGTATTCTGAGGCTTTATTTATAACATTTAGTCTTCTACATTTGAACTTACAAACTTATACTCCAACAAATTAGATTCCATATTAATCTATGGTATAATATTTTGATCATTTTTGTGTAATAAAGTCCTTCTTTTTTATATGGGAGAAAAAATCTCCTGTCTAATACAAACAACATTATCTCTAAAACTGTGATACATCATCATACATGCAAAATCAAGCTGAGGTAGGCTAGACTGGCAGATTAGATGAACCACTTCAATTTTCCATCAATCAAATTATAGTTTATTGTTCAGCTGAACTACCTCAGGCAACACAAATCTAAAAAACTGTCATTTTGGAAACATTACATTTTTTTCCTTGTCACATTATAACCCAAGCTATAGTCATAAAAAAGAATGTCATGCCATTACTGGCTCATAATATTCCTTAATTCAAGACCAGCTAATTCATACCTTTAAAGATTATAGTAGTATGGGAAATAATACAGCCAACCATGTTGCTACTTTAATTTTTTTTCCAAAATAATGATGATTCAAAAAATATTCAATTAAATGCAGGATGATTGCCTAAAATCCTAGCTTAATAATAAGATGAGAGACAAAAGTATAATTCTTGATTCATTCAATATTTCAATTGTTCCATGTGTAAAATAAATTTTTAAATATTTAATTAAAGATTCCATCTTTGAAAATAGGATAATAATTTTCAGGTTTTGACCGTTTTTACAACAGAAGAAGTGATTCATTAGTCAGATTAAAATTTTAATAACAAGAAAAGACAAAAACTTAACAGTTAAAATATTAAAAATCTGATACAGTCTATCACCCACAATACATTTTTCTGTGTCAATACATTTTTCTGACATTTATTCTGTGAAGTTCCTCTTAGGTTGAGGAATTATCTTAGATGCTGTTGCATTTTAAAAGCTTTCTCTCAGTTCATCTTAGATGTAGGAAATAAGCTGATGGCATTTCTATAGCTAGAAATATTTAGTTGAATGCATGCAACAGCGATGATTGCTTTTCTTTGTAGTAGAGGTATTACAATTTGGAAAGTGAGGAAGGAAAATGACAAAATAAATTTTATTCTCAAAATACAGTTTCTTCAAAATTGAATGAGATATTTGTGCAAGAATGAACCTGGTTAAAACCACTGTGGTTTCCAGTTGCTATCGACTCATATTTATACTTCAAATGTGTTCATGATTACTTGATGAAGGCATAAACCTGCTCAAGAAATAACACTCATAAATAATACATGCTAAAGCCTGAAGATAATCAGACAAGTTATAAGAATATACCTCCCTCCACAAATGTATGTCATTGCTACATTTCATGAAAGGCCATTTAATTGACTACCAGATAAAGGAATAAACCTGCTAAAAGAATAGATTTACTGTGCACTGAGGCAATGCATTTAAGAGGTCTCCACTGAATAAAAAACTAGTTCCATTGGCTGAGCTATGATATGTTCTTGAACGCGTTGGGACTTATTAACTGAACTTTTATGTGCCTTTTATGCATCATTTATTTTTGAAAAATTAGGAATTTTCATGATAGCAATTACTTAGGCACTAAAGTCATGCGAAATTCCTGTGGTTGGTACCACAAAATCCACCCCAAAGAAGGACCTCACCCTCTTTTTAACACCTCTGGAGTTTAGGACAGAAAGAAAGGAAGTGGAATAACACCAAAGAAGGTGTATATGGCTCCACTGAATGCTCTGGGTTTTTCTTAAAAAGGTAGCTTGAAGGCCTTACACTAACTCTTCTGTAGATTTTATTTTATTGGCATGGAAGTTAAAAAAAAAAAACCAACAAATTCTTGAATCATTTTTTTGCAAATATGATGATGATAACACCTAACACTTACTGAGAGTTTTCTATTTGCCTAAGCAAATTTGTAACATTTGTTTATTTGTACCATACTTTGTGCAAATATGTCTACGCTTGGCATGGTCCTAAACATCTTCACTCTGTCCTATTTAGCCAAGATTTGTATTTGCCTGTTCTGAAATTCCTTCCCCACATTGGAACTACAAAACCTATTGGCAATAAAGCTTTTTGGTTCAGCTTTGCTATAAAATTCAGAGTGTTTCTCAACACTATATAATTAAATGCAAATGCTAGGCTATAATTATATTATGGATGTGACTAAAAGAGACTGAGGGAAGGAAATTCTTAGTTAAATCTGCTTCCACCTTGTTGTTTCTAGGTTTCCTGTGGTTTCTTCTCTGCACTTTTACTCTGTATTTGATCCAAAGTAACTTTTAAATACCTCATTAAGGTTTAACTGAATGTGCAGGTTTTCAGTCTTCCCTCTGCAGACCCCTGGACAAGAAGGATGAAATAGGATTCCTCTGCTGATACATTGCAAAGTTCTGTTCCATCCCCCTACTTACATTTTTTAGTTATGGACACACAAGGGGTTGAATGTAGCAGCAGAGACTATGAGATTGGAGATTCTTTGTAAAGAGCAGTATCTGACGTGGCTTACTTTCAAATAGGATTCACGTTATTAGACTTAGCCTTCATTTGTCTCCTTTCACTACAGCTTAGT
Source organism: Cacajao melanocephalus (assembly GCA_963573385.1). Taxonomy (NCBI): domain Eukaryota; kingdom Metazoa; phylum Chordata; class Mammalia; order Primates; family Pitheciidae; genus Cacajao; species Cacajao melanocephalus. The sequence continues at coordinate 81,569 of CAUYLG010067167.1, forward strand.
GTCTGCATCCCCTTCTCTTTTTCCTTCGTCTGTTGCCCCCTTTCCTACAAAGATAGGAGCAATATGATGTCAGAAATCATAGTTACCATTAAAAAAAGGGGGGGTAATTGAGAATTTAAATATCAATAGTTCTGGTCAGCCTGACTTTTTATCTCCTGTATGGTGATTTGAAAGTTACTAATGGACTTATGTGAAGTGCTTCATGCCAGGTTGAGCAGCTGCCATTGCACACTTGCCCAAATATTCCCCTGAAGCTTATGAGAACAAAACCTGAGAAAGAGGCTTTCTGAAACCTCTGTGTTCTCAGGCGGCATCTGTAGTGTTGGTCTGACTTAGATATTTAACTCTTTCTAGAATGCTAGAATTCTAGAGCTGGTTGGAAGATCTAAATGAGCTAGTCTGAGATTCAGAGCTGTAAAACTACTTGGCTCATGTTGCACAGTCTGAGTGATAGTGAGTGACGAAAGCCCAGTCCTCTGATACTTACTTTAGGGCTTATTCCCATATTATGGTAGTTTCTAAATCTTGGCCATCAGCCCAGTGCTGGTGCAGGATAAAGCATGCATTAATCCTCAGATAAATATTAATAAAAGGCCACAATAAGGTGAAACTTTCATAGAGCAGACTTCATTCCATAGTAAGAGTGTCTTAAACTTCGGTATGGCATTGTCTGTTTTGTGGTGAGTCATTTATATTTCTTTTGCCTTTGTTTTAAATGGCTTTTTCTTGGCAAAATTAAAATATTGGCAGCCCAATGATGGGACTTATATATTTATTTGAAATTTTGCTGCTTCATGAAATCTAAGTCTGGGAAACATTGCAGTAGGCCGGCTTCCTCCCCCTTTCCAGTCCCAGATGGGCATTGCTGGGAGTCCCTCCTTCTTGCAGTTTTCTTCTTGGCAGAATATGTCCTATGATTCTTGGCCGGAGGCTGTGGAAAGCTCCATGGATGGAAGGTTAGCGAGCCTGGGGTTCAGACTCAGCTCTGTCACCAATTAGGGTTCCACATTTAAGCCATTAGGCTCCCTGGACTTCATTTTTTAAATTATATCAAAGAAAGGATAGTCACATTAACCTGTGAGACTCTTTAAGCTCTGTTTCTTGTGTGTGTGTGTGTGTGCGTGCGTGCGTGCGTGTGTGCGTGTGTGTGTGTTTAGAATGTCCTGGTTGTGAGGCAGTGCTTGTGGACTAAAGTTTCATCAGTTTGGAGTAAAGAAGCATGGTGTAGCGAAGTGGGGATTAGGAAGAAGTAAAAAGATACAAGAACAAATTTTATTCCCACAAAGAAGGTGAATTCTAACAAACAATACACAGACCTCTGGATTGTTTGCTCTGTTTACTGAAGTACCCATGTCTCTTTTTGCTCCTTCCTTTACTTAAGTTTTGGTGCTCAGGTTGTTTGATATTTGAATGTATGAACTAAATCTGAACTTATGCACGTGTCAAATTTCCTCAAATACATTCACTCTGTATAAAATGTTGCTTTAATAGCAAGGTCATTGGCATTGGGGGCTAAGGGCTTGGTTTAGAATTCTACCCTTTTAGTTTTTAGGTGGCTCCACATGAGTTGTCTAACTTTTAGACCTACATGGAAACACTGCCTTTCTTTTTGATGACTCTAATAGTTAAATAAGGTTATTAATATAAACATATATTATAAACTGTAAAGAGCCATATATCCCAGTGGAGTGGGGGCAAAAACACACACACACACACACACACACACAAAAGAGCTATGTATATGTCATGCATTTGTTAATGTATGTGATCTACATTTTATTTTACACATGATACACATGATGGATTTATATTATATATCTAAATATCCTTCTCTGTTCCACAATTTCATGTAATGCCTACATAAAAGTCCTAGGATCATCTTTCTTTCCTTCCTTCTCTTTCCTTCTTCCTTCCTTTTTAAAATTTCTTTCTTTCTCCTTACAGCACAGATCCTATAAAATTTTGTCTATTTCTCATCTTTTGGTTTCTTACACAGACTCAGGAGTCACTAAATACCCCTGGCTCATTTAAGCTTTTATGGGTCATCTTGTTGACTGCAAGATAAACTCTAAGTCTCTTAGTAAGGCACGTCAAATCTTTTATAAGTTTACTCCAAAATATTTGTACATGCTTCTCTCTTGCCCTATATTCTCTGATACACTTTCAAAAGTCTGCCTTTTTGAACACTTCGTTACAGGCTGAAATTCCTACCCTCTCGCTTCATCTGATGACGTCTTACTCACCCTCCTCAAATCTACTTTTCCACTCTTCTAAGCTGAGTTAGTGTCTCATCTGTGAATCTCGTGCACTTGCCCCCCACCAATATTGTTATGCTGTACACGTTATACTGTAAATTTCTACAGTATCATTTGTCACAAGCTAGAAATTGTCTTACTAAGTTTTTTGTCTCCCATTGCCTATTAAAATATCTGGCAGATAGTGGATACTTAGCAAATGTTTATGGCCAAATAGTTTCAACGTCAGTAAAGCTGTTAATATTTTGACACTTAGCCCTGGTCTAGTAAAATTCAATTAAGATCAGGGTTTTGCTTATTATTACTATTGTTGTTATTTTCCTTGTTTTTGTTTCTTACTCCCAAGCAACAAAATTGCTATATTTTGAGCAATCATTTATGGTATAGTATATTTGATCTTATTTTTGCTATTAAATTACTGAATTATGAAACATTGTTTAAAGTTCTCTTAATTTTTCAACTGGACCAACTTGGCAACAATCCAGCTGATTGCATGATGAGCAATTTTCAACAGTAGATTTAGATTCCCATAGTAAAGGTGATATTCTTAGCATTTCTTAAAGCTTCCTCTTCATTATTAGCTGAGTGTAGTTAAATACATTATCTTACTTTTTATATAACTATTTCCTATGAAATTTCATGAAAAAGTAAAAAGTGGGGCTAGAAAAATTTTGCTTAATTCCCCTTGGAAATTGACACAAGGCAAGGATGCCCTTTCTCACCACTCCTATTCAACATAGTATTGAAAGTTCTGGCCAGGACAATCAGGCAAGAGAAAGAAATAAAGGATGTTCGAATGGCAAGAGAGGAAGTCAAACTGTTTCTGTTTGCAGCTGACATGATCCTGCATCTAGAAAACCCCATCGTCTCAGCCTCAAATCTTCTCAAGCTGATAAGCAACCTCAGCAAAGTCTCAGGATACAAAATAAATGTGCAAAACTCACAAGCATTCCTATACACCAACAGTAGACAAGCAGAGAGTCAAATCATGAATGAACTTCCATTCACAATTGTTATAAACAGAATAGAATACCTAGGAATATAACTAACAAAGGATATAAAGGACCTGTTAAAAATTCACTACAAACCACTGCTCAAGGAAATAAGAGAGGACAAAAACAGATGTAAAAACATTCCATGCTCATGGTTAGGAAGAATCAGTATCGTGAAAATAGCCATACTACCCAAAGTAATTTATAAATTCAATGCTATCCGCATCAAACTACCAATGACTTTCTTCACAGAATTGGAAAAAAAAAACAAAACACCTTAAACTTCATATGGAACCAAAAAAGAGCATGTGTAGCCAAGCCAATCCTAAGCAAATTAAAAAAAAAAAAAAAAGCTGGAGGCATCACGCTGACTTCAAACTATATTACAAAGCTACTGTAATCAAAACAGCATGGTATTGGTACCAAAACAGAGACATAGACCAACAGAACAGAGGACTCAGAAAGAATACTCCACAACTGCAACCATCTGATCTTTGACAAACCTGACAAAAACAAGCAATGGGGAAGGGATTCCCTATTTAATAAATGGTGTTGTGAAACTGGCTAGCCATATGCAGAAAGCTGAAAGTGGATCCCTTCCTTACACCTTATACAAAAATTAACTCTAGATGGATAAAAGATTTAAACATGAGGAGAGATCCAAGATGGCTGACTACTAGCAGTTCAGGATTGTAGCTCCCAGAGAAAGCGCACAGAACGAGAGGATGCCACACTTACAGATGAATTTTTGTTGACCAGAAGATTCCCAGCGGAGGAGCCCCACGAGTCACCAGCACGACTCTTGTGGCTGGCGTAGCGGTTTTGCCGGCACCTCAGCGTGGTGGTTCTCATTGCAGAGTAAACAGGACTTGGTCCCCTTTTGGTTGATGTTTGGAGCTCCGAGAAGGCAGACTTGCCTATTTACCTGATTGAAAAAGGGATTCAGGAGGGAAGCCAGACCAGAGATTCCCGGGCAGAAAAGCACCATGAATCTTAATGCCGCTGTTTTGGTCAGCGCAGTGGGTTGCTCAGATTTCGGTGCTGGGAATCAACAAGTTGGACGTCCACACAGAGACCTAATTTGAAAGTTGGCAGTTACAAACGACAGGTGGATAAACTCACAACGAAGGGAAGAAACCAGTGTAAAAAGGCTGAGAATACTCAAAATCAGAGTGCCTCTCCTTCTATAGGGGATCATAATTCCTTATCAACAAGAGAACAAGGCCTGATGGAGAACGAGTGTAATCCATTAACAGAATCAGGCTTCAGAAGGTGGATAACAAGAAACTTTTCTGAGCCAAAAGAACAGGTTTTAGCCCAATGCAAAGAAACTAAGAACCTTGAAAAAAGGTTTGGCGAAATGCTCACAAGAATAGATAATTTAGAGAGGCATATAAGTGAATTAATGGAACTGAAGAACACAATACGAGAACTTCACGAAGTATGCACAGGTAGTGAATATCTATAGAATTCTTCACCCCAGGTCTACAGAACATATATTTTTCTCAGTATCATATTACACCTACTCCGAAAGTGATTATATAATTGGAAGTAAATCACTCTTCAGCATTTGCATAGCATTTCACAGACTTAAATGAAATATTGGTTGGCTGTTTCTTTGTTATTTTCTTCCCTTATTCCTTCCTGTCTCCGTTGTTAAGTACAATTATCGGTATAAAAGAGGTTTTTAATACCTATTCCTAGATTGTATTCCAGCCTGGGCAATAGAGCAAGAATTCTGTTCTCTCTCC